>OMNW01015836.1:0-11014 GCA_900303245.1 Selene dorsalis
AAAAACTCGCCAACAACCAGTATGTTTTTGTTACTGTTACACTGTTTCATTTATACACTACTCACAAAATGTTAGGGATATATGAATGTCATTTCTGTGACTCTTCCAGTGTCTCTGTGTCTCTGTCCAACCTGCTGATGACACTCTGTGACACTTTAAGCTCAGTGGACACCTTCCTCTGACAACATCCTGTCTGAATCCTGAATGTAAAGGTTATAGTGCATTTATGTGCATTCTGAAATATCCCCAACTTTTTGTGAGTAGTGTATATCAGTAGGAATGTTTACAGTACTTTCACTGTCCACCTCTGATTGATATCTAGGTCCAGATGTGATTAATGCTGAGGACGTTAAAGTAGTGTGAACCATAGACATGCATACTAATGAACTTTGCTCAAAAAAACAAACAAACCCTGAGGCACAGAAAAAAAAATCCCTAAATAGAGTAAATACAAGAAATAGCACACTTTCATATACACATGGACATGGAAACTTTGATTTTGAAATTTCAACAGCTATCATCATTAAACCTCTGAGGAAACACCCCCCCCTCTCTCTCTCCTCCTCAGAGCCTTAAAGCAATCATCTTCATCACATGACCCCAATAGAACAAACAAACACAAAATCAGCCTCTTTCTATTTTTAAGGTTAATCCCTGCAGGAGACAGCAGCTCAGGTTTGCAGAGATTGAACTTTTAAAGCACATATGCTTTGGGCTGGCAGACAGGGAGGGAGGAGGGTGAGGAAAAGGAGAGAGGGAGTGTGCTGTTAACAGGAAATAATGGCCCACAGATTAGCGCTCAGGTTAGCCCGGGGCCCCCCGAGGCCTGCTTAATTCAATTAGAGCCCAGATGAGCCTGTGCAGCAAATGACCTTACGCGAGAGAGAGCTCCTTTTTTCCTGGGGCCTCGCTTTACATGATTCATAACTCTTGCGCATATTTTAACAGGCTATCACTTTGCACCTAGAGTATGAAAAAACCTCAGCTGTTCCACAAAAAAAAAAAAAAAAAAACTGTGTGGGGTTTGTGTAGAGTTGCAGAGCTACTTGTGTTTTGACTGATTTGACCCTGTTGCTATGGATTATTTTATCAGCAGCCCAGTTGTTGGATAGATTCAAGAATAGAAATGTGAAGACATAACTGTGTTTTGGGTTTAGCAACACAAGCATGCACAAAATGATATACATATATCCATATTTTTGCAGTAGGTATCTTTGATAGTCCATTTACGCATGCGTTGGTCTGTCTCTCCTTATTTCTTTTGTCTATATATGTCTGTGTAAAAAAGCTTACCATTTGCTGCTGGACCAGCCTCTACCCATGGCCCTACCCCTGCTGCTGTTGCTGCCGCTTCTTCTTCCTCCTCTTCCTCCGTCTCTTCGCCCCTCGACGCAGGTCTCTGCTTGGTTTAGTTCTGCTAAACCCCCCCTCCCCTCCCTTCATCTTCCAGCACTGTCCCTGTTCACTGCTTTCTGCTGCTCCTACCACCACACAACTGTAACAAAGACCTGGCCCCACCTGTCCAACGATGGTTGCTTTGGCTGCTTAACCAACAGTCTAGCATGGCCTCCTCTCCTTTCCCTCATTAACATTCAATAAGTGATATTCGGATTGAGCATGGACTATATTTCAAATTATCAGACCACTCGTAGCCCAAAACTGTAAACACCATGTTTCAAAAGGAAGGAGATGGGAGAAGGAAACGTATTAAGACTGTTTTGAGCACTGCTTGTCAACACTGCAACCATCCAGCTTGCTGTACATCACCAGCCAATCACCCCTCTGCCACATGCTAAACTACGCTTTTCACCCAATGCTTTTATCAAGAGCGTCAGAACAAAACGGCTTCACTGGGAACCGAGCGCCTCACCTGCACCGCATCAGTGCCACGGTCAGCCTAAACACCACTCTCTTCTTGTCACAAGAAGACAGAAAATGGCTTTGCTTGCACCTTGTAGTTTGCAGCTTCACACCACCCGCAGTTCACATCTCTCCATCAGGCATGCAGGGGAAAGTCGCAACCCGCCGCCACTTCAGATTGCCGAGAAGCAATTACGATTATTTTCTCATAGACGCATAAGCTTTATATGAGAGGGTAAATTGTGTGTATGAGAGTGTGCGTGTGCATTCACATGTCATCTGACCGTTACACAACACCCATCCATCTCTCCTAAGAGACCAAGCTGAGCTGTGTTTAAAGGATGAGTTCACTTTTCTTTTTTTTCCCCCCTTTTTTGTTTGTAAAAGTGAAACAGTTTTTCAGTTGTCCTTCTGGCTGTGAAGTCAAAATAAGTAGAGACATTTGCAGTAAAAGCATTGCACCTTAAAAAAGTAACTACTCAAACTACTGATCTCTATTAATTTCAGCATATGATGAAATGTGTATATGGGCATGTGAGTATTGTTATAAGACAAATTGCCCCTATCCTGAAAATGAATAATTTAATAAAAAATAAAATAAAGTTTTATTAAATAGAATTTGATTTAAAAAAAAAAAAAGGTTTACTGTATTAAGTCAAGATTACAACTTGACTGAAACCTTTAAAATGAGTTCTTTGAAACCAAAGATGAAAATGTGAAATATAAAATCTACCAGCCAAGAATACAGTGAGTGTGGGTAACACCTGTGTACCACGTATGAATATTTCTCAGAAGCTATGATGGACAGATATTTTCCAGAAAATGACAAGAAGATTGAGAAATTTTAAAATTTCAACATTTCCGCTCAGCCCTTGTGTTTAATCATGTTCAACTGCAAAAGCTGTTTGGATGGAAGCCTGGTTTTGGCAGACCCCTGTGGTCTGACTACTTCAACCATCTCTCACATTGAAATCATAGAGCATATATGCTGGAATCCAACATCTCCACAGAGTATCTTGCGCATGTACAGTACACACACACACACACACACACACAACATACTCTCGCACAGCCTCTCTTGGCAGCCTTTGGCAGACGTCAAAGTGGGTCTGTTAGAGGAGGTCTCTGGGGTTTCCATTGTTGACCACACCTGCCCGCTCTTGTTCAAGCATCCTTCCTGTGTAAAGTGGTCTGATCAGGTGTGTCAACAGCCTCATGGGTCTTAGAAAAGTCCTTCAGTCTGTGTGGGCAGATGAGAGGAAGTCGCCAAATAGCTCCGCTAATGACTTTCTTGTTAAGCCTGGAATTACTGTCACTACCCAAAGACAATTTCCCCATGATGACAAAAGTTTCAGATTTTATTAACTTTCATCTGTCTGAAAAGTGTGGCAGTAATTAGGGTTAATTGGGGTGTTGAGCTGAATGTGGGCTGCAGATAACCTTCAAGCCTCTTTGTACCTCTTGGTTTATGATTGCGTCAGCTATCATGGCAGTCTTTCCCCTCCGTCCTTACTTGTGCTATTTTGTTTTGTCTGGCTTCCTCCTAATTCGCTGTGGCAGTTGCATCTCGATGGAGGACTTAGGAGTGGTGTGGACGGCCTGTCAGTAGGAACAGTGGTAGATTGTAGCTTTGCATGTAAGCAGGAGAGTATCTTTCTGTCTCCCTGTCAGCTGATGGATTCAAGCAGAGCACAAGTGCATGAAGAAGCCTCCCTCTGGCTTTCAAGCAGGCACGTTGTTGCCAAGACCGTCTTTATGATCAAAAGGAGGACGAACCTGGAAGATGCAGAATAAGGCTCCAATTAAATATAGCCTGCAGAGACAGCGGCCGCACGGACGTGAGAAGCCCCCACACCCCACTCCTCGCCACTACTACCACCGTGATTCTTTCTACGAGCAGAATATTCTCAAAGTGAATAACAGAGGAGCCCTGAAGAACACACACTCGGCCCCCAATGAATGTTCAATATTTGATTTTCTTTCTTTCTTTTTTTTTCTTTTTTTTTGACTGCTATTTCCACGCCTGGGCTCTGGGTTTTCTGAGAAAACCCCATGGAAATGGAGAAGAAATCACACCACAAATCCATGAACAGGATCCCAATGGATCTACAGCGAATCTCATAGCGGAGGGAGATGGAATATAAGGTGTCGAGTGAGGAGAATATAAAACATGAGAAATAAAGCAGAAATGAATCAGAGGGTGACAGAAAATCATGGTATGAAATCACTAAATGTCACTTCTAAAACTGCGCTTTGAGCTACCTTACAGAAACAAATGTGAAAGGCTGAAAGCAGAGCACATCCCACACCCTTCTCTCCAGGGTCTGAGTGGAGGAATTTAAGAGAAAGCGCTGGACTGAGCCCTCGTTCCCCGAGTCCAGACACAGTCGAAGCAGATGTGCTGGAGGGTTACCTACGGCCCACTTGAAGCCGTTTCAAGGACACTCGTTGGACTGAATTAAGTTAATTTGAATCTTCCTCAACTCTCTTGGGTTTGGGACTGCGTTGAAGTGGACGCCCTCAGCGACACTTTTTTTTTTTTTCGCCCCTTTCCAGTCGACTTTAGAAGAAGCTGCTCAACTAATTTGTCCAAGAGCTATTTTACAAAGAAAGAGAGCTGTCAGAGAAAAAGTGTGTTATCTGTGCACCAGCTTTAAAGAAGATATTATTTCCTCACTCTGTAATCCTCTGCCCCAGTGGCTCTCTTTTGATTAGATTGTCACGTCTTAAACGCCTCCACTGGGAGTATTTCTTTTGACCACTGAGCTTGTTTAACTGAACGAGTATTAGATGTAGTTTTTATTAGCTAAAGATCCTCGCTGCGGATGTGGCATTAAGGTCGCATGATGTATAATATCAAAAAATTACAAAGTGCGTTGCAAAACCGCATGAATGTAAGTTATTCTTCCAACTAATCAGTGTGGAAGAATTCAACCTACCCTCATTGTCTTCTGAACGGTACCCCCAACATTTGCATAACCTCCAGTTAACTTTGTCCAGGATTTGATCATCTCATCTGACATTGCTCTGACAAACCATATCTGACTCATTTCCAGTAACTAAAGGAAGATGGGAGCAGGGCTCAGCCCCTCCTGACTCTATCTCAACCTGACGCTGGTCTCATTCTCAGGTACTGGAACGCTGTTAGCAGGAGCTGCCTCACTGCTCTGTCTCGGTGGAAGGTGTCATAGAAAAGTCTTAGAAAGGTTCTGACGTCAATGCCTCGGAATGATAGGTGAGGATTTTCTGTTCATGATACCACAAATGTAATGGTCAAAGTTAAAGATTCAGTACAGAGAAAAAAGATTTACTTTTGTGAGTATGAGGTCTATAATTTATTACTCTATAAGAAGATACATAAATATTGCATACAACATAATTAAACAGGACAGTAACTAATAGCACTGTGTGTATGGAATTTTAGATTTGGCACATTACAAAATAAGAGCTGCATTGACTATTCGACAGAAATAACAATAACAAAAGTGCTGGATATTGTGATAAAGAAATAATTTTGTAATGTCTTAAGCATCACTGACAAACATTTGTCATTTCCAGCTTTTCAAACAGCATGAGGAGTTGATGCTTTTTTTGGTCACACATGACAGTAAATTCACTACATTTGGGTTTTGGACTGACAAGGCAAGACATTTAAAAGGTGCCACCTTGGTTTGTAGGGAATTATAACAGGCTTTTGTTTTACTTTCTTCTGGTTTATCAAAATTAATTCATCAATTGAATTATGATTGATTATGATTAATCAATTATGAAAATTATTCTAACCCAACACAAAGTACACCTGGTGATATGGATCTCACAATTTAAGCCTCCAATTTTTCATTTTTTTCCCCTCATTTTCAAGGGGAAGGTGATGTCATAATGTCTTCAAATCATCAGCCTTTATTAAAGTTGAAATGTGCAAATGGAGATGGACGTAAGTGGTAGAATCAATATATGAAAAGTGGGTGATATTTGGTCTCTGCCCCATCACTAATGCGCCCTGACCTCTAAATTATGACCTTTGCATATCTAATCCTCTCATTATGTTCATCCTTTCCCCTAATCCCTCCGTCCCTCGCTCTTGTCCGTCTGTCCAGGTATCTGCTGCCAGTGACCTCCCAGTTCATCATGAAGTGGCCTTCGTCCAGCTTTGGCCGCATCTCCTCGGCCATGCCACGCTCCCGCAGCCTTTTTGCCGCCAGGATGGGCCACTTCTGAGGTCACCGTGGCAACCCTGGCTTCTGACACCTCGCCTTTTGACCTCAGCTTCCCTCCCCCTAACTCTTACCCAGCCAAACTCCAAACTCAGCAATCCCGGTATGGAACTGAATTTGGGGGGCAGCTCTGGACACAGGATGGAGCTGCACCCTCGGCCAAATCCACTTGTGGAAGATCAACAAAGGAAGGCCGGATGACTTGGGATTGTGAAAGGGCCAGTTCAGTTTAGTTTAGATTGGCCCTGCTCAGACCAGCAGACCACCGGAACCTGGAACCCTCTCTTTAGCCCCAGTAACACCAGACAATGGGTTCATCCCTCTCTCTCATTGTAATTGCTGTATTATACCTACTCACTGTACAGTTACAAGTCATGGTACTGTAAAGGGAAAGAATAACAAATACTAAACAATGCAAGGATTATTTATTTATGTACTTATTTATTTTGTAAGGTATTCCATGAATGCAGTGAATGCTGATGCAAAATGCAGCTATGGAATGATATCAATAAAGCTATCCCTTGTTTGAGAAAGTGGATGTAAAAAAGAAAAAGAAAAAGCTTATTTTTGCTGGCTGTAATCACTCATTTTTATTTATGTATTTTACATTTTATTTATTTCATAACTTATATCAGATGCTTTATGTTTCTAAATGTTTTAACGGTCACTTTACGTTCTAGTTTTTTCAGGTTCAACAGCAGAGAGGAGGTGCCCAGAGAACTCAAAATATTTTCACTTTTGAATGCTAATGCTTCATGTTATACCTGTGTGATATTAAGTGCAACACTATTATTAAGCAACACAATGTTTAGAATGTCAATGTACTAAAGCCAAGCCTCTTTGCCTCTTAGAGAACGAGCTGACTTTGATGCCACAGGAGCAAAACCCAAGTCTCCCAGACCACCCAGTAATATATGCACTTTGCAGATTGTCACAGAAAGAGAAAAGTGGGTGCACAATATAGTAGTGTTTGCATGCCTAGATTTTAGTCCCTTTCCCAGATGTAGTGGTTAGACAGAGGAGCTGCGTTTGGAATATACTTGAAGTTCTGTGTTGTCATTAATTATTGTGTCTTTGTAACGGCTGCTCTCAGAAGAAGAAGACACTTCACTTTTCAATTTGTTGTCTCGAGCCCGGATGTGTTGAGGATAATAGGGAAGTGTTGCGTCGCTTAGAGATTGTGCAGCACGATGAATGTTTGGCTGGGACGAGCGGCTGCAGCCTTTTTCCCCACTGCACCGTAGGTTCAAGTGCCAGGAAACTACTGGATGTGCCAATTATCAGTACATCTACTTCATGTGTTCAGTTGGGTTTTATTTAAGGTCAATTTGTCATGAAACTACTGTTAAGACCTCAGTTAAATACAGTATTTAATGTTGGTAGGGAGAAACGCTGTGGTGTATGTTTAGTAGTTTACTTGGCTCTGTGTACTACCGCGTCAGACGATACATTGACTAAACTTTTAAAAAAAGGTAGTTTGTCAACAGACTGTACAGTAACTTACAGTCTCCATTTTCTAACATCAGTTTTGACTAATAAGTGTAGCAGCAATGCTGTGCTAAATCTGCTCTCTTTGAATTTTCCCCACACTGACCAACAATTCACAATGCCAAATATTTTTTATTTTGCCTGATTTTATTTGTGTTATTTAAGAGTAGAACTTTTTCATCTGAGGTATGAGATTTTTAATTTTACATAGCAATAAAATGTTTAAACAGACACACTCTGTCTTTTTGTTGTTTGTTTTCTTGAATTAGAAATCAGTGGTCACTTCACTCTTTTCTCTCTTTTTTTTTGCACAGCAAACTGTTTTTAAATTGACGATTTTGTTGCGATTTGTTCTCTGTTTACCTTCTGACGACACAATGACTGCCTTGATATTGAGTGAAAAATGAATACAAAAATACAGGGACAGAGGAAAAAGGATACATGAAGAAGAGGGCCAGACTAAACACAAATGCAGCTTAAGTTCAGTTGTTTTGTTCAGTTTTGTTGCAGTGCTTGAAAAGCAAAAATACAAAATGTATTTCTTTTTTGAATTAAGTGGGCAGGAGACAGAGAGAAAACAAGGGCGGAGATACAACGTGCAACTGGACGTGAACCAAACACTGTGGTTATTTGATATTTTGCCTGAACCACTCAGAAAAACGTGATTTTATGAAGAATCGGTGAATTGTTGTTGGGTTAAATGACAGAAAAAAATGATTTAATATGGTATAAAATGAGCAGAACAGACACTGTCCATTTTTTGCTTGATTACTGTATATGCAGCGATTTCCTGTGTGCTCTCTTTTTTTTCTCTGCAGAAATGCAAACAGTAATTAGAATTCATCATGTTGCTGTTTGAATGGGAAACCTGTATTTGTGGTAGAATCACAGTTAATTATGCGAGGTATAACAAGTGGAGTTAGGAGCTGTGAAACAAATAAATCAGGAAAATCAATCAGAATTAATTGTAAACATTCAGCTTTACTGCTTCAGTGCTAATGCGTTCTAAAACTTCCTGTCCACCTGATATCCATTACTTGGGCGGCTCTAATGCTATCTGGGTCAACCTCGGAGTGATATCACATTTCACAGCAGAGGCCCCTGTGGACAGGTGAAACTCCTGACCTGTCACTCGCCTTAGAAATGAGAGTGTGTGCCCAGCAGCCCCGTCTTGTTCCATCATGACCTGAAAGGCACCCTGCACAGATGTGTGCGCACAACAAGAACGGAGACGGTTTTATTTAGACCTTTAATGGCTGCGTCGTGTCCCGGTCCTTATGACCTCTCCACCCTCTCAGTCCCTCTTTCTGTCAGCAGAAGAGGTGCAGGGCGTGACCTTGAGGCTCTCCGGCCTCCGCCTTGGCCGTGGCCCCTGCAACCAGACGAAAGCGGAGGCTGACAGTCTGGCGCTGCGACCCCTGCGCGCTGTCCAAAAATATGTCCCCCGGCAACAGGGCTGCGCTGTTATGTCCTGACCTTTTCCAATTGTCACTCCCCTCGCCCACCATCCCACCGATTGCTCTCTCTCTTTTCTCCCCTACCTGTACGTGATCCAGGCAGCTCTGCAGCCAGCGTCCAGCCTTTTTTTCTTTCTTTAACCAACACCCAGATGACCCAGTTTCAAGGCCCTAAGCCGACCCTCTCTGGCTCGGAGAGTAAAAAAAACCCAACTGGGAGCTGTGTGAAAGGTGGTCGGTTCAGATGAGATAAGGAAGCAGACACACACACACACATACACACATGGTCTTGTGCAAAACACAGATGGCCAAGCTTCAAAAATCTGCTTTTTTTTTTTTCACTTAATCCACTATTTCAAATGACACGGAGGGAAAAGAGCAGTGTGATTTGTTCTGTAATTATGACTGCCTGAGTGAGGTGTCGAGAGGCATGGCTGCCCTCCTTTTCCTTTCAGCTGAAGCTTTAATGGAGGAGCCTGTAGTGGTTTGTGTGCTTTCAAATGACAAAAGTGACCTTTCTTATCAGACAAATATTGCCCGTGTACAGCCTGCGTATGAAAAGGTGCGTGTGTGTGTGTGTGCGGATTACGTATCTCTCCTACCCGCTGTGTGTGTAATGGCAGCACGGACCGTGCTGTATGTGTCTCTGTAGCATGTTCACATATGTTCACTGCTGTGTTTTATTAGTTTTTCAGGCCTCACACCTGCGTCTGCGTCCTGACATTTGTGTGTTTGTGTGTTTTATGTGTATTCTCCAAAGGGACACAGTCAATGACACCCGCTGCAAAACATTATCTGTGGTGCCTCATTTACAACATGTTTGGTCTCAGCAGGGGTCCTGCCTGTAACTGACACATAAACCAACAGATAAACACTGAGGGGCCTTGATGGTCTTCAGTCAGCTTGTCCCAGTGGCTCAGGTTATTTACTGTACATGTGTCTCTGTTCTTTGTGCGACACATCTGCAGCTTCTGAGCAAAGTTTTCATTGATACATAAAAATTTTTACATGCAGTGTAAACGCTTCAAGTACACATCGCCATGCACGGTGGCCATATTTGATTTGAATTATACTCAGGACAGTACAAGGTTTCCTCGCTATTCGCCTTGACTTTTTCCACAATCAAGCCGAGCTCTGATTTATTACCAGCAAGCCATGTGATGTATGATGTGATCAATCAATGAACGTCGCCTGCTGAGCTGCATCACACAGATCCTGACACATCTCATCACTGTAGTTACCAAATGATGGACTGAACAGTCAGTTCATACCTTAAAAATATGACGTTAAGTTTAGTATACATGATAAAAGTGTCAAGATCCACTACAGCACATTGTGGTGCAGAGCTTTAGTACTTTTCTTCAGTGCTGTTTCTTTTTCCATCAGTGCTGGTTCTAATCTTCATAATTAACTGTTTCAACTAACTGTGGGTGCACATGGTGGTGCAGCTGAAAGAAGTTTCCGAGCCACTGTGTTTGACCACAAATTATTGGCCATTCCTAACTTTTTGTTGACATTTGGATTAGTGTATAGCTGGACTTTTTGACTTATGTCACTTTTCAAGTCTTTGAAGGGAAATTAGCCAGAGTTCAAAGCCATGTAAAGTCAAATACAGCAGATGTCGTCGGAAGCGTCGGAACTTCCCGGTGCCTGTTCTGGTCCCTGTCTGCATCCCAGATCTGGTCCTAGTCCCGGTCCCGGTCCCGGTTCCGATCCCGGTCCCGATTCCGGTTCGGGTCCCGGTTCTGGTCCCGGTTCGGCTTCCGGTTCCAGTCCCGGTCCCGGTCCCGGTTCCGGTTCGGGTCCCGGTCCCGATTCCGCTTCCGATCCCGGTCCCGGTTTCGGGTCCCGGTCCCGGTTCCGGTTCCGATCCCGGATCGGGTTCGGGTTCGGGTTCGGGTTCCGGTCCCGGTTCGGGTCCCGGTCCCGGTTCGGGTTCCGGTCCTACTCCCGGTAGAACCAAGACCAACAGAACCGGAACTAGTACCAGAGCCA
>OMNW01015844.1:1929-12762 GCA_900303245.1 Selene dorsalis
TTACCACCAAATGACTCATTAATATTCTCTTTATTGCAGATAGAGGTGCTTGAGGCAGGAATCAGATTGTACAACAACAGTAGTATTATAATCATCAGTGTTCGGATCAAATATATACTCAGATCAAAACCATTGTCATGTTTTATAACACACAGTCTATCCTCTGCCCCACTCCTGTAATAATAATAATAATACTTGTTATTATTATTATTATAGATCATAAGATAATATTTAATTTGTGGTTTGGACAAACTACAGTAGCTTGTGCAGTAATGTATCATACAGTGATCACCATTTATAGAAGACACAAACATGTTGCTCCTCCATTCACCATGCATATGTAGACCCATCCAAAATGTGCATACATACGATGTGTGCTTTATCAACACGTCCAGTCTCACTTGGACATGCCTTTGGCCATCATCAGCATTCTCAGAGGTAAAACATCCTCCACCCATTCACCATCAGAGTGCAGCATCCTCTGCCATAAATGTGCCTCTTCTGTCGTTGAATCCATCCAAACCACATCCACCCCATAACTCTTCCCTGCACAGGAAGAAAAGAAGCTAATCATGGGAACGAGGACTTCTTCTTTTTTTCATTATCTGAGAATCTATAGTTTCGAAAGGTGGTCAGTGAGTTTTATTATTAATCATTATTATTTGCCCTCAGTTCTGGAGAAAATAAAAAAGGGAACATCAGCTTTTTAAGTGACAAATGTACAAACATGCAGCTCTTGTTTGTCTATTTATGACATCATGGCAGACTTTGTGATATCTGCAAACACTGAATCAATACGATATCGTATCATGATGATTGATTGTATTGTGATTTACTCACTCTTACTTCCAAAGTTGAAACTTCTCTATGAAAAACAGATGAGCGACCTCACCTGTGCCGAGTCCAAGCCTCAAGCCTCCGATGTAGTGGCTCCTCAGCCGGTCGTGATCCCACACCGTGATCTCCACGCAGGCTTCTCTGAGGTCGTCTGTGCGGAAGCCGTCGTACACCATGGTGTGGTTGAACATCGGGTTGGCCGTCCTCTTCACCACCCGCGTCTTCTGGCGGCTTTTACTGCTTGTGTCAGGAAGTACGGTGCTGCAGCAGGAGAAAAAGAAGGAGGTCATTAATTCATTTTGAACACTTCGGGTTTCCGTAGACAACCAGCTGAGAGTTTGCAGAACATCCTACCATTTCACAAAGGGGTCGATGATCACTCCTCGGACTGAAGGGAGATTCTTGCAGTCTTTCACCCATATCTGCACCTCGCCGGTCTCCGTCCCAGACGCTCTCTTACCTGTGGATGCAGTCACACTGCAATAACTGACAACAATGACCACGATGAGTAACTGATACAGACTGAGGAATCATCAGCTCACTGTGTGATGTCTGGGGCAGAAATCTCAGGGCGAGTCTCATCTGTCCTCTGCCATCCATCACATACGAGGAAGACGGAGCTGAGGTTTGTGTTGACACCTGAGCAATGGAGCCGAGATGAGTGAATGTCTGACTTAAAAATTAAAAAAAAAATCACTTCTACAATACTAACACAGACTTAGGAGATGAAGTCGTTACCCTGGGTTTTAATGCATATTCATTAATCTGTGTGTTACTGAAGTCCAACTCCGACAAGTCTAGGTCCACTTCGCCTAGGAAGGTGTTCCGCCCAAAAGTGTCATTGTGCCACACTGAGACGTTCAAGTTTTGAGTTTTTAACACCTCCATCGTGACTTTAAACTACGGTGGAAGAAGAAGGCAACAAGGATTTAGTAAAATATGGATTATGTGAAATGAGAAGTGTGTAAAAGACCAAACACAGAACTGTTACCCTCAGGATTTCATTGTAGGTGGGGTTCAAAGTTTTCTTTTTTACAGCTGTTTTTCTCTTTCCCAACTTTGTTTGGTCAGGAAGAAGATAACATTTCACATACCTGTAAAAACACAGAGTCAGCCCGAACTAAAACACACACAAAGAATTATTATAACAGCTTCAAATGACAGACAGAAGTTTACGACACTTCCTCACTGTGATCACACCCTGGACTTACGGGTCGGAGCGGTTCTTCTTGCCGTCGGCCGTGGCCAGCTCCCTGCAGTGCACCACAAAGATGTGAAATTCCCCGAGCTTCTGGATGTAGTTCACAGCAAACTGGATGCTTCCCTGGACTTCGATGTCACCAAAGTCACATGCACGGTGAAGGCTGCTCATGCTGCCGCTGGCCTGCTCAGTCACAACACCACACCAGAGAGGAAACACCATCATCCTACAATCACTATTCATCACATTCAAGTATCACATGTTACCACACCATTACTCCCACTGCACTTCTACTAGAGTTAGTCACTGGGAGGATCACTCTAACTGGAGCAAAGCATCCGCCCATCCCATCCATTGTCTATACTCTGTGCAGGGTTGTGGGGAGCTGTGGCCAATCCCAGCTGACATCGGGTGGCGTACATCCTGGTACCAACATGAAGAGACGAACAACCTCACACAATCACATTCACACCTACTAGTAATTTGGGGTGTCCAGTCAGTGTGCATAGTGTTTGGACTGTGGGAGGAAGAACCCGGAGAGAACCCACAAGGCACAGCGAGAATATGCATACTCCACCCAGAAAGAATGGGAATCGAACCCTAAACCGTCTTGCTGAGAAGCAGCAGTGCTAACCATGGAAACTAAATGTATTGTAAGGAAATGCATGAGACTTCCTAACACAGGAGGGTGATTGAAATCAAAATGATGGCAAAGTTCGAAGGTGAGCATGGTTTGTGGTTCTGAACGTCAACGTATTGACTCTCTAGTATCCTGTAGTGTCGTCTTTAAAAAGTGCTGTAATCCAATTAAAAAGAAACAACAGAAGACGTACAGACATGGAGGCCATTCCTGAGGAGATGCTTAGGTTCGATGTGGAGCTGCCTGTGTTTCTTCTCCGGCCCAAGCTAGTGTCCAAAGTGCTGTCGCTGTCTGTCTGATAACATGAGAGAAAAGCAACAAAGCATAAATGACACAGGAAAATGGAAAAAAAAACACTCACACAACTGATGAATGGTTTACCTCGTCCTGCTGGAGAAGAGGCACAGACACGCTGCTTTTCATCTGCTTTGAGTTGGATGGATTTGGGGATAATGGTGGAAGTGCAGAAACTGGAAGACAGACATGACTCTACGCCTCTTACAGTGAACATAATGAGTACTCAATTTCAAAGTAAAATGTGAAGTACGTGTGTTTACCATCATCCACACTTAGATTCATCTCTTCTCTCAAGTTATTTTTGTCCTTCTCTTCTCCTGAGAGGAAACGAGGCCACAAGTCAGTATTGATCACATTTCACTGCCACGTAATTACATCCTCTATGAGACCTTTTGTTTTATTTTGTAGAAATAATGCACTGATGGTACAATAACTCATCAATCAGCTGCATGAAAGAAAACTGTGTGTTATGTTACTTGTGTGTGAGGTGAGGTTTTCCAGACTTTTGGATGAAGACATGCTCCTTGAAGATAATTGTTTCAGAGTTGACATGACAGGACTAGAGCAGTCATCATGACCTGCCACAGACAAAACACCGTCAGTTTTGGAAAACTCAACACGGAGGCGACTGTACTTCTGTTTCAGTGAACAGAAAGCAAGTGGAACGAGTTCTGGGTTACTTCTGGTCAGGAAAGTGTAATACTTAGTAAATCAGTTTAGGATGTACACCACAGCAAAGAACAGGAGTATTGTTGTTGGTAACACCAGTTCCAATATTTACAGTGGTGATTAGCCGCTTCTTATAAACCACAAATCTATTGCAACAGCAGCTCTTGAATCACAAGCTAAAATACATGTAACTGAAACTAAATGGGTTTCTACTGATTGAGATGGTTATTTGTTCTGGACTTTTGTAAAGATACTTATGGAGTGGTCAAATGGAAGATTGCAACAGCAGAGCGAGTGATCGAACTCATAGTCAAATCAGAATGACAATGCATGTGATTTCAAAAGAAAAACATGACAAATGGTTTCTATGAATCAACAGCTTGGGGAAATGTGAATGGAGAGAGGATTCAGATGCTCACTGCCTGAACTTGCCCAAGGGAGAGACCTGGACCTGGCTGTTGTGTCCTGTCTGGAGCTTCTGTCTTTATTTTGCATAATCTCAGAGCTGGTATCAGCAGGGTTCCCCTCAGTGGGACTGTTAAACTGGTTCCCCACGAGGTCTTCAGTCGAACTTTTCCTTTGGGGAAAATGAGGGACGTAGGCCTTCTCCTGTGGACCAAGGTAGTGCTGAATATCCTGAGGGAAGAAAGACCTGGCAAGGCGTGTGAAGGCCCCCACTTTCTTCTGTGAGGCTTTTGTGGGTTGTGTTGAAGTAGAGGAGCTTGGATTAGTTTGCTGTGTATTAAAACCTTTGTCCTCTGGATGTGAAGGTGGAGGATTTGAGGTGATGTCCGTCATCTCTGTTTGCTTTGTTCCATGTGTGGGACTCTTCTTCTGCCTTGGTGCTGGTGTCGGCTTTACTTGTTGCTCTTCAAGAGCCTTAGTTTGAGGTTCGATGTCTATTGGAAAGGTTTTCAAGGGGGAACCCTCCAGTCTGGATCTCTCTGGACTGGAGGGTTCTCTAGGTAAGACTCTTGGGTGGCAGGTCTTAGATGGACTCCTCCTGACTTCATCGTCCTGGTCTTTTGATCTTGGTGTGGATTTTCTGGGACTGAGGGACCTTTCTTGAGATTCTCTATCAGCGTTGACTTGGTATTGGTGATATGTTGACTGTAGCTGCTGGGACCCATCTGGACTCTGACTGACAAAATCTTTGTCCGTCATTTTAATTGATCTCAAGATGACACTGGGCTTGGGTTTGTTTGGAGAAGTTTGTGCCTCTTCCTCAAACTTCTCTTTGTTATATAAAGATGTTCTCAGATCTGACTGTGGGGAGACCACTTTGTTAGCAAGCACTGAGCTGCTTGAGGATCCCCTACCTCTTGCAGCAATCACCCTGGGTCCCATATACTCTGACTCCCAGAAATGCTTAAGATCACTGATCTTGGCTGGTCTGTCTTCTGGAGGACTGGCACTGGATTTTCTGGGGGGAGGAACTGGAGCATCCAGCTCCTGCTTTTGGGCATTAGAAGCAACAGCTAGTGGCCCAGGAGCGTTGATGTTTCTCTGTGATTCTGTTACTGAGGCTGTTAAAGAGTCATCTGTCTCATCAAAGACGACGACGGGATTAGCTCTATAGGTGCCATCTTGTTCTACATCTACAGAGAGTCTACGTTCAGTTTGTAGTGATGGGATCTTTTCTTGGGACACGGCAGCAGTAGCTTTTCGAACTGAGAGATCGTCCACGCTCTCCACATATGTCTGAGGGCCACATGAAGCTTCTATTCCTGTCTTTGAGTTGTTTTCCTGCCTCACCTCATCTCTGGTAAATATTATTTTGGGACCAGTGTTTTCTTTCTCCCAGAAAGCTTTCAGATTGGATAGTCGCTCCGGGGTCTGAACCATTCTGTCTTCTGTTGCATCCTGCTGCTCGTCTGTATCTACTGTGGCCTCTGGTTCTTTAAATGGAGTGTTCTGCAGTGCTGTAAGTTGTAGTGTTCGGACCTCTGTCTTCTGAGAAGGTTTAGCTTCAGGTGCACAGGCAGGTTTGTCCACAGTCGTGTCTGCAACAGCCAAGTATAGATGATCTGTGTTTCCTGGCTCTTTCTGCTGTATCGTCACCTCTTCTTTCTGTCGACTCTGCACATCGGCGCCCTTCTCTTTCTCTCTTCTAAAAATTCCAAGTATTTTCCGTCTCGGCTGAAGTAAAATGGCATGAGATGAGCTCTTTGAGCCGCCGCTAGCTGATGGCTTGGAATCTGAGGTAGACTCATTGGAAACGTCAGTGCTTTGTTCAGGAAGCTTTTTTCGATTCAAGTTGTGTCTGGTTGGTCCGTCATCTGTATCCTTAGCCTGAGAGTGACTGTCTTCTTCAGGCCCTGTCTCCAAGGGAACGGGCTTACCTGACTCCTGCTCAGCAGAGAGGAGGCCGGACAGTGCAGGGCTCAGCGGCTCTGAATGACAGTGCTCAGAGACATCTGCAACGACAGAAACCACCTCTTGAATCACTTATGTAGATTATATCTACTAAACACTGCACACACAGTATAGTAAAGTTAGCTGTGTGGGACTTTTCTTGGTGTATTACTGTCAAATGAAGCTGGACAATCTGCATCAAAAGACATCTTACAGCTTTTTAAAGGCCACAATGTGAAGAATTAGAAAATGTGCAACTCTAGAGTTCTGTATGTAGTAGATTATACAGTATTACAAACTCCCATCCTCTTACTTCATCTTCCAGTAATATAACAAACCAATGAAAAAGTCCAACACCGGATATGACAACTTAAAGAAAGGTGCGCAGAAAAATGTGCAAATGCAAGCCCAAATGCAAAAGCTTAATGCAATAAAACCCCATAATAGAAGAAAAAACAGATGCTCTCTTATCCACCAGTGTCTCTAACTGTAATATGTAGAGACGAAAGAACATGCATAAGAAGAATGAAAGTGAAAAATATTTTGTCTCAGTGCACATGAACACCCAGATACTCAACAAATATTGATCAGATTTGTTTGATTTGATTATTTAGTTGATTAGTTGACTCATTGGTTTTAAGTAAGAGTCTTACCACTAAGGACCTGGTGTTGTTCAGCTTCACGCTCTTTGAAGTCTGCCTCATTTTTGCAACTGAGTTCACCTTCCTGTACATCCGCTCCACTCTGACTAAGTAACAGCTCATGATCATCAGTTGTTCTGCTGTCGGAGTCCTCAAGGTCATGGTTATTCGGGTCGCTGTTTTCCGTCTCAGAGGAAGCGACGGGGTCGACGTCCAGCAAACCGTGCTCCCCCAGTTCCTTCCCATCCTGCCACTCATCTTCGATGTGACTCACCATGTTGCTGAACCTCACCTGCCTCCTGTCTATGGAGGTCTCAGCAGGAGAATCCAGACCCACTGGACTCTGCAGGTCCAGGAGAGAGAACAGAGAGTCTGTGGAGCTAGAAGTGGACATGCGTTTGAGGATGCCCCGTGGAGCAGCAGCAGCAGCAGCAGCAGCAGAGTTAGTGTGTCTACCTCCTGGTCCTTCTACCTCAACAAAACAGTCCTGAGAACTGGTGCTGGTTGTTGTATTTTCAGGTATTGACATGGGAGCAGATGCATTCTGGATGACCAGGCAATTAGGGTCTTGTCTAAGGTTACTAGCATAAGAAAGTGAGCAGTTGGATGATGGTAAAGGCTCTGAAAAAACAAAACAAATAAAAAATCATTTTATCAATGGAGGTGGTTTTTTTCCCCTCTAAACAGAAAGTTTCATTTTTGGTGTCTTACACAACTTTACTATTTTGTCTCATGTCTCGGTTCCAGTCTTTCATCGGTAACGGACTCAATTCTGATCATTTTTATTTAAATAATCACTCTTCCATGTCCTTCCTTTAAAGTAAGCACTGCAATAAAACACTTGGCTCTTTCGGACAAAATAAACTGGAGCACCTGCATCTGTAAGATACTGCTGAGCCGTTGTTTCCTACTTATCCTATAGTTTCAACATAACAATGTTGTTTTCCCAGTTCATGTGAAATATTTCAGCAGCCACAAGTCATGCAGTACAGATTAAGGCCTTGGAATGTATTTCTGTGTAATCCCTTGGCTAGTCTGGCATCCCCATGTATCTGGACCTCCTTTCACTTTGACAACCCCTGGGAAAAATCCCTGGTCCCAGATCTCCGGCTCATGTCGTCACTTTCACTTGAACCGCTGAGCGAAAATAGGGCGGAGGGAACTCGGATTACAAAACTGTTAGAGATGACAGGCCGCTACATGCTTTTAACTGCAGTGCAGACGCTGCTCATGCCAACATGCTGTTCGCAGCGAAGGTTCGAAGCAGCTCATGCAGTAAAGGCCCCCACCCCCCACACACACACACACCTGGATGTTAAACCAGACTTACATTGGTTTACAGCTTTCATGATTCGTCCATTGAGCAGCCACTCAATTCGAAACATAGCACATAATGTGTCATTAGATTACAATGGAAAAAATACTCCACTTAGATTACATGTTTAAAACTGAGTTAAAAAAAACCTCACCCTCATTTGGTTTTTGGGTTTGATCCACTGCATCATCCAATAACTGAGTGTCCTTGAGCTCGACGTTGAAAGGGTTTTTTCTCTGCTTCAACAATAAAAAGAAAAAGGTTGAAATGTACACGGCAAGACTGAGCGCACGCCTGGTCAGTTTCACTAAAATGTTTAATGTTTCATAAGAGAGTCATCTTATATAGCTGTGATTTAAAGCACACATATAGCATCTTTTTCTTCCGAGAAATTACAAACAAACATGTGCAAGGCAACAAAAGTCAGTTTACTTGTGATCGCTGCAAGAACTTTGAATCCACCTGTGATTCTCAGTTGAGGATGATGAACACGGTTATAAAAAGAACCTGTGGAGGCAGCAGCTTTCTCAGTCCTGACCTTGGGTGTGTTTAATGCATCACAGCTCCACGTGGTAAGAGACTGTCTGAACAAGTGAGACTATAAAACTGGATTTATAGGATGGGAGAGGGTACAGGAACAGACCAGTGAAGTGGTGGAACACAGTGGCTGGAAAGGTGAATGAGGAGCCAGAGTAACAATAACCAAGGGCAGAGCAAAAAATGACGGCAAGCAGAATCCAGCAGGTAAGCGCTTCTGACGGGGCACAAAACATATCTGTGGCTGTTTAGGACAGTGGGGCGGCACAGAGGTACTGGTTAGCACTCAGCAAGAAGGTTATGGGTTTGATTCCCAGGCCTGGGAAGTTTGCGTGTTCTCTCCAGGTTCTCCGGCTTCCTCCCACAGTCCAAAGAGTGTGTGTGTGTTGTTGTTGGTCTCTATATGTCGGCCCTGACATTTAGAGATGGCACTTTGACGAATAGTGAATGAAAAAATAACTCCCCGGTCTCAACTGAACCAAGTTTGTAAAGAAGAAAAAAAAGTGTTATGTCTAACATCTGGATCTCAGACAGCCTACCTTAGTGGATGACTGCAAAACCAGTTGAGGCTCGTCTTGTGGTGCTTCATAACGGTTCTGGTTTCCATACCTAGTGAAGTAAACAGAGATTAACTCACAGATTTTAACTCACAGTAGCCAACATGTTGTGTTTTTACTTTGACGCTGCTCTTTTAATTCTTTTATTACAACTTCTCTTATTTATCTCTATTTTGTACTTATTTTTACTGAACTCTATTTATTTCATGGTCTTTTAAAGAGATGTGCATAATTTCTGTGCCTGTGGTCGTGTGCATGTGGTACGCTGCTGTATCAATAAAGTATCTTTGACGTATTAAGCTTCTGTGTTTTAAAATGTCCAAATTTAAGATGTGCAATGTCAAATTTTCCAGATTTTAGTAAAACTTTGTGAAAATCCACGTGCTCATCGAAGCGCATCATAATCCCTTCTATTCAACAGACATGATTTGGTCAGTGCTCAAGAACGTCATCACGAATGAGGCAGCGCACAACATGTTGGTTATATTTAACTGTGATCAACGGTCAGCAAGAAGCAGTGGAAAACATGAACATGTGAGACCTGACCTTCTAAGAAGATTATTGAGAACTACGGGGCCAATTACTAAAGATCCATTTACTGTGTGTGCACAACTCCACTCATTTTCAGTCCCGCCCAGATTATCTGCTCTACTACTGCAGCATGTGATGCTGCTGAAGACTGACAACACACATCATATGTTTGTTTATGCTGCATGGAGTTACTGTTTGTCTAAATATGTGTGGGCTTTGAGAATTTGAAAGTTTATGTCTAAAGGGATTATTTAAAGCTGCAGAGGGAGAGATTTTTCTTCAACTATGCACTTGAACCAAAAAAGGAGTTTTAGTATTTTACCAGTGGATGAAGTGCAACAACAAGAAACTGTATAAAAAAATATCCCTTTGATTTCTAATCAATCTGTTATTCCACTCTTTGGTTTGAAGGATGAATCTGGAGATATTTTCTGTCTCTTATCCTCAACAAATTCAATGTACAGAGCCAAACCAACAATGGCCCCAAATATCTGTGACACTTCTTGGGATTTATGTCTGATTATGGTTTTTTTGTAGACAAAAAGAAAAATATCAAACTCCTGCCTTGTCCTTTAAAACAAAGTGTGAATGGAAATCTTCTCTTCTCTGTATCTAAACCTCCTAAAAAAAAAGTATGTTAAAGACATAAATTTGATGCTTTGCTTGTGTGAACTCACCTCTGACTGCTGAGCTGCAGCTGAGGCTCCTGAAGGACTCCACAGAGAACAGGTGGGACAAACACCTCCTTATTGTCACTGCTGACAAAACTGGACTTCTCCGGCAGGATCTGAGTGAGCTCCACTGCAGCACGCACGCACACGCACACACGCACACACACACACACACTCCTGTATGGGCATCATAGTGAGCTCCAGGTAAGTGTGCAGATGAAGTGAGGACCACCCTTTCTGCTACACTTAGAGAGAAGTACTTGTAACTTTCCCCACTAGATGACCTGATGATTCAATGTCCCACCTCAGATTCTTTAAGAAACAAAGTGAAACAATCAGCATTAAAACACACGACTAGTGAAGTGAGGACTTTTTCATGGGCGCCATTTTGGATTAGTGTGTAGCTAGACTATTTGACTTATGTCATTTTTCAAGTCTTTGAAAGGAAATTAGCCAGAGTTCAAAGCCATGTAAAGTGTCGTCGAAAGCGTTGGAACATATCAGTTCCCAGTCCCTGTTCTGGTCCCTGTCTGGATCCCGGATCTGGTCCCGATCCCGGTCCCGGTCCCGATCCCAGTCCCG
>OMNW01015845.1:0-10149 GCA_900303245.1 Selene dorsalis
ATCACTGCTTCCTCCTGACTGAGCACTGACTCTCCTGAGACACCCGACTGACCCAGAGGCTCCATGGTGAGGAAATTCTTGAGAACAAATGACATACAGTTTCAGAGTGAACCATAGTTCTCATTTTATTGATCGTGAACTATATGCTTTGTTTGTCCTGTGAGATTTTAATGAGTCCCAGCAACGATTCTTTTGTACTCTGCTTACCTTCAAAAAGCAGATGTGGTCCTGCATGTCAGCCAGTCTGCTCAACTCCTCGCTCCTCCAGCGGAGCTGTGCCACCTCCTGCTCAAGTCTGTGGATCTGCCCTTCGACCTGGCTGGACACAGAGGTGTCGTGGATGCCGATGACATCATCAACCTGTTTGCCTGTTTTGCCCACAATGTCGCATAGCTCTGAGAACAAATCCAGGCCCTCCTGCCCTAGAGCAAGCATCAAGGCCTGCGAGCATGCAGAGGGGGGAAGATAGGATCAAAATGGATGAGTTAGTGTTAGTTAGTTAGTGAAAACAGGGAAGAAGTTGTGTCACAAACAGATCTACAAAGATAAAAGATATCGACACCAAGCAGTTGTAACTGTCACTGACATTGTGTTGGCGAGCAGCATGTGGGAGCTCCTTCAGCTTCCTTTCAGTCTCCTGAATTCTCTTCTGGACCTCTGCCTGCATCTGCACAAGCTCTTTCTATCACACACAAACACACAATCCGATATTTAGTGTAGAAAGAGGAGGCACATTCTGTGAGGCAGTGATAGCCTGAGACTATATTTAGTTATTTGTCACATCATTATCACTTTAAAAGAAGAACACCACTTCCACAGATCTAACAGGTAAGCACAAAGGACGGCTGTTTTACAAGTACTTCAAGTTCAGCTACATTTTGGAAAAGCTGTACCTGTGACAACAGCTCTAGTTTTACCTAAAAGGTGAAGTATTGATTTTACCCTGGTGATGATCGCCTTTGTATTACATACCTGTCTCTCCCTCCTCTCTTCCTCTGGTTTGAGCACACGATGCCCTTTGTGTCCGTACTGGCAACAAACCTCACAGACACACTCCTTGTCTTCGTGGCAAAATAGGTCCAGCGGTCGGTTGTGTTGAGGGCAGGCTCTGGGCTCCACTGTAGGAAGCTGGGGGTACATGCTGCCCTGTTGCGGCCCAGTATCTGGCAGGACCTCCAGGTAGATAGGCATCGATGGTGGAGCTGAGGAGGCAGGTGTGGAGGAGCTTTGCCTCAGGCTGTTTGTTCTCAGTTTTTCCATAGCCTCCACAAGGACAGTGCTCTTGGACAGTGAGGGCCGAGGTTTGAAGACCTGCCTACACTGAGGGCAGTCGTACCGACCCTTGCTGTCTCCTTTGTCCCAGTGGCTCTGGATGCAAGCCAGGCAGTATGAATGCCCACAGGATAGAGTGGCTGGCTCCTTCAGGGTGTCCAAGCATACTGAGCAGACAAAGGTCTCCTCCTCAGTCCAGGCAGAGGCCATGTGGTGCTGCTGGGTTGAAGTTAGTTTTCCTCAGAGATCAAACCTTGGATAATCACAGCTACTCTGCTCAAGTCAGGTGAAAGAACAGGAAACGCACACGAAAGATGGCAAGCTTGAAATGCCAGATCACATGAATCACATGCTGCTTTAAAACAGAAGGAGCCTGGGTCCCGGGTGGGGCTGGTCAAACAGGTGGGGCAAGGAGTTTCTCTCTGTGTGTCATAGGTGCTTTCCAAGTGGTCAATTAAAAGGGTCCACCTCAAGAACAAATGGAAATTTTATGTTATTGTCAAAATTAGACTAATGAGCATCAGGAATTGGTCAAGACTGTCAGATTGAGACTCTCAGTCAACTTAAACTGTAATGAACCTTTGTTTTAATCTTACTAGTAAAACACGCAGGCTTGGTTGAGGCCCAGACAAAACAAGATAGACTGTTTTTTCAATGGAGGCGTGACGACCAGTGATGTCAACTTCAAACAATGGGATGTTTTCCCGATGAATTCATCAGGCAATCGTTATGTTAATTCATCTAACCCTACCCTCCATTTATTTTCCGTTAAAAAAAAACGCTAAATTGAAGCAGAGACAGTTAAATAGGAGCCTAGAAGGACTTTGATTGAAGAGTTGGGAAATAAGTTTAGCGTTTACGTAGCGCAGTGAAGGCAACACTGTGACGTGCATGAAGCTGCTCTCCGCCATATTGACTGGTGGCAGCCACCGGCGGCTAACGGAGGGAGCGCGAGCTGCCGTCACCCCAACTTTCAAGGTGAGTGTTTCCCCCTCTCATATTACGCTTAACATTTAACTCTCGCTCGGTGGCGTATTTGTGACTTCCCGTTGGACATGTCGAAACCCTGTCAGTGATCAAATGTGTGTTTTAGACCCGCGTTACGATTCATATTCAGCTGTGTTGTTTTGCTAGTTGATGCTAATGCTTTAGCCGGTTAGTTAGCAGTTAGCGTATATTTTGACAGTTTCAAATCAAAACAAGACCAGGACCGCCCCTGTAGTACACAGTGGTAGCTTTAGTTGATAGTGGAGAGCTCATAAATGCGATATTTAGATGTAATTTATTGTGTAAAAGTTGCCGACACCGCCGAGATAGTTAAGTAGCGACTGTAGCTGTTAGCCAAAGTTTGATTAAGTGTGTCAGATGGTTGTCATGTCAGGGTTGAACCTCTGTTCAAACCGAGTTCAAAATAGGGCTGTGGACGATTGATCATGATTTCGACTTGTATAACTTATATAATCGAAGAAAAAATATTATTTTGTCATTTCCCCCCCCGAAGCCTGCACTGCTCTTACTCAGTCAATCAGTCAATACTGTGAACGAGCCAACAACAACAACCTTATACAAATGAACGATCGTTCGTCTTTTCTACCCACGTGCCAGTTAATTCACAAACGCAAACGTACGTGAGCTCTTCTGACCTGTGTGTGCTGTTTCATAACACGTGCAGCCCGTTGACCCCCCCCAACCCCCACTAATATGATTGTTGGCATAATCGTCCAGCCCTAGTTCAAAGCCCATGTAGTCCACAACTTATGTTAACATTTCCTCCTATTTTAGTGTTATAAACGTTGACATCTACTCTATTTACCTCAGCTGTCAGACTGAACATGCTGGTGTAGCTGTCTGATGATGCTTTTTAGACTGTCTTTGAATCTCTCTGTTTCTTTCTGTAGGATGTTTAGGGGCCCTCACATCCTGGCCTGGCCATGTCCCATAAGGTCTTTGCTGCTACTGAGAGAACCCCACCTCTGTGTTTTGTTTGAGCAGACTGGTGCTGCAGGGCTGTTTGCAAAACATGGGAAAGAAAGCAGATACAGCAGGACTACTGAAAGAGGCAGAACCAAGCAGGGGTCCTCAGAGACTGTACCCTGTGCAATGCAACCATCTTTATTTAGCTTGGACTGTGGTTATCATCATCCGGGAGAGGCTTCATTGCAAAACCTTGCATCCCAAGCCAATTATTCCAACCATCATTGTCGTCATCCAACCCTAGTTTCTACCTCCACAAAAGATAATCAAGCATCTGATCCTTGGAAATACACTGTAGTCGAAGATTCAGATCAGATCCCCAAAGCTGTGAGAACTTACCAGGACTGTTTAACCAACACAACTTGCCTTCAACCCTGGAGAAGGCCTTGGGATAAAGCTTCACTCACTTTTACCCATAAGACTCAGTCTAAACCTCCTCAAAGCCATTTATATCACAGACTATTCAACTTGTCAGCAATTACGACACAGACTTTGAATCGCTTTCACAGCAGAACACAAGCCTACAGCCCTATTTTTCAACAAATCAAAGCTATTCATCAGGCTGTCCCTCGAGTGGTTGATGCCTGGAGAGACTGTTTATCCCCGGAGAATGAAAACAGGTGTCGACAAAACCTCGGGCCCAACTTGAAGTTCTACGAGGCGGACAAGGTTAGAAAAGCAACAAGTCAGAGCCAAGGAAAGAGTCAGGGGAGATGGGCGTCCGTCCTGGTCTCTCTCTGCTCTGTGGAGGGGCAGCCGGCGTTTCTCTTCACCCTACGCTCCAGTACTTTGAAGGGCAGGCACAAGGGAGATGTCAGGTTAGTTACAGGCTATAAAGGGGTTAAACTGTATCACAAACATTCAGTGCAGTGTATGACATTTTAGCCCATTTATATGCAGCTTTGCAGGAGGGAAGAGTGACCCGTCAGACAGGGATGTGGTGGCCACAGCGCTGAGGGAGGCCCGGGAGGAACTGGGTGTCCATGTGGGGACAGAGAAGGTCTGGGGGGTCCTGAAGCCTCTCAGGGACATGGTGAGTCGAACTGGGTTTAAGCCATGTGGTGAAGCAGTGTTTTTTATTTAGATATAATAAGAATTAATGTTGCCTTAAGTAGAGCTGCAACTTTTTTTTCAACCTTTTTTTTTTTTTTTTTTTCAATTACATCCAAAAATCTTCTCTTAAGTATGATTTAGCACCAAATCCTCACATTTGAGGATTTGATTTGGTCATTTTTAATTAATAAATCACTTTCACAAGATTTGTTTTTTATCAGAATAGTTGATGAATTAATTTGCCATCACTCCACCACTCAATTAATGATTTTTTCTAAATTAAGTATAAAATGGCCTTCGGAAATTTGTCTTTATATAAACTATCATTCAGACAAGTGACACACAGATAAAACCATCTTCATGATTATAAAAAACCTAATTTAGTATTTAATATATATCACTTATTCAAACACTTAAAGGGATAGTCCAACGTTTTTGCAAATTCGCTTATTGCCATAATCCCTATAGTCATAGGGTTAGGTTCATTACCTTTAATTATCGGTGCATGTTGTTTTGAGAGACACGAGCTGCTCAGCGAACACAGTGGAGGTGTACGGTACAAGGTCCCCTGTCCCTCAAAACTCATCAAATACACAATCCAACAACTCCAAAACGCTCTCATAGACAAGTTAATTAAAGGTAATGAACCTACCTAACCTACCTATGTTTAATTAAGGTAACAACGTAGCATAGCCACGGGAAAAATCCTGCATAGTTTCTCTTTAAATTGTATTTGTCTTATTCTGGCACAGTCTGGTTTTTTAGTAATCTGATTGTTTTGAATACAAAATCTGTTAAATTTGTGTGTTTTGTCTTGGTCTCCAGTCAGGAATGATGATTGCTCCTGTGCTGGCTAACCTCGGGCCCATAGAGCAGTTGTCCTTCAAACCAAACCCTGGAGAGGTACAGTGTGTTTCGCTGGCATTTCCCTACATTTGGTTTAGTTGATTTATTTTTTGACATAATCAGCGATTCTGTGTTTGGTTCTTTTTACTTTGTGGTGTATTTAACCACAACAGATACTCACACCATAGTCATTGTTTGCATTTTGCCATCTTCTGGGTAGACTGTTTCATATCATCAACAGAACCAGTCATCTCAGTTCAGTCTGCAGTTTTTATGTTCCTTTCATCATCTCCTACAGTAACGTACATATAAATAGACACGGTAACAAAAGAACAAACGTCTTTCCTGGTTGGTATTTAATAAGGACTAAATATGTTATGTGCTTGTTTCCGTCCCAGGTGGAGGAGATCTTCACCTTGTCCTTGTCGCACTTATGCAACCCCCAGAACTGTGGCTACACTCACTTCCGCACCGGTGACAAGTATGGATACACGCTCCCAGTGTTTCGCAACGGGAAGCATCGAGTGTGGGGCTTGACCGCTGTCGCTTTAGATCATACGTTGAAACTCGTTGTTCCTTCTTAGCAGCTCGATCACCGTTACAATTTACAAGTGTAAAACAGACCTCTTCCTGACACTGAAAGATTATGAGAGACGTGCAGTCGAGCTTTGTGTAGAAAAATCACGTCCATACTACATCTCTATATGTAAAATCACTGACTCCCTTCTCCCTAATTCAGCAGTTACCAATTAAGTTGATTTAACTTGGATGACTTTGACCTCATGAGGTTTGAATTTGTTTTATTTTATCAGGCCCCAGACCTCATGACTTCCAGTGAGGTTCAACCCATGTCTGTTTCCCGTTTTATTTGTTACTGTTATAAACACTGAAATAATACAAGCACATCATTATGTGTTCTGTTGAAGGACAGCGCATTAAAGTTTGTTTTTAAGTGTTCAAGCTGTAGTGTTCATTGACTCTTTTTTTTTTTTTCTTAATAGACCAGTTTTTACATGATTTACACGACATCAAAAGAATAAATAGTGCAAAAAGTCAATTTATAACAGTTTGATTTTCTCTTGGAGACTGAAAACTTCCATTTGGTTCAAGGAATCACAAAAAACCTGATGGAAGCTTTTCTGTTAAAACAATTTTCTGTTTGTACTGCAGAAACTTTATGGGCAGGACTGAGGGTCACACTACTTTCTACAACACAACTCCTTGAATGCTGTCCAGAAAAATTGATCTCCAAACACAGGCCTTTTGGTCCTCAAGAGCATCTCTGTTATTAACATCGCAACTGTAACTTCAGACTCTTTGCATCAAGGCAGCGAGCACTCCATGGGGTCCTGTGAGTCGGGCAGGAGGTGGCAGTTGAAGGGCCAGCTGAAGGAGAGGAGGTCCAGGGCCTGGCTGCATTGCTGCTCAGCAGAGGAGCAAACGGAGCGGCAGGGCTGGAGGACGCCACCCTGAGGGCTGCACTGGGGCAGGAACATCCCACACACCAGCCTCTGCAGGGGTTTGAAGCAGGCCAGCTCCATCAGCACCTGGATGACAGCACAGGGCCTCAGTCTTTGAAGATAACACATCAGCAACAAGAACGTAGAGGTACATTAGATTCGTTATGAAGGTGTTTTTTTTGCTTTTGTTTTTACCCGGTACTGTCGTAGGAGTGTGGCAGCTTCTCTCTGATCAGCGATTGACAGCCAGATGTTTGGGAATGAGGTGAGGTTGTAGCTGAGGCCCAGACACATCTCTACCTCTATCAGCTCACATGATGAAGCTGAGGGCAATGAAGACAAGAAATCAGGGTGTACTAATGTACAAAGGAAATGATGATCTAAGGCTGAGATGTATATAATTCTTTGAAGTTTTATTGTGACAAATTATCTCTATTCTGCAAATCTATTTTGAAAGGAGATGTATCTATGCCTCTGTAGACAAAAAACTGCTGTATCTGTGACAGTCTGATCAGGGTCAGATAACAGGGACTCACTGAAGGGAGGGTAGGTGGAGTTACCACAGCTCTGTTCATCTGCTCCATCAGGGCAGTCGTTCCATCCATCACACAACCACTGTGGCTGAAGGCACTCCCCTGAACTGCAGGCAAACTGGCTGGGACCACATTTCCCTTCAGGTAAAGAAAAACAAACACAGAAGAGAGTCAAGGGAGGATTGGAGGCGAAAGGAAATGATAAAGGTATAAGCAACACTTTAGTTACTCAGAGGTAGAACTCACGGTCCAGCACAGACGTGGCCTGGTATGTTGCGTTGAAGCCGCTGTCGGCCACTCCCTCATCAGCCACAAACACCACAGTCATGTGGGGGCCAGAGGAGGTCAGGTCTGGTGGGAAGGTTGTTCCACAAAACCTGAGACAAAAGGCAGAGGGGGAAAAAAAAGATGCTTCAGAACACCGTGGTTATGTAACTCACACTTATGGATAAGGATTAGATATTTGAAGCTGCATTCACTCTCCAGGTGGCTTTAAGTATCTCAGCAGAGTTATATAAAATTGAATATGCATCAAATAAAAGATCAAGGCGGTGGTAGGTCTCACCTTCCCAGGACTTTTCCAGCTCCGGTGCCGACGCTGTCGTGCACCTCCACGTAGTCGAACTCACACACGTCCTGAGTCTCCAGGCTGAAGTTCCTGAAGCTCAGCGTGATGACGTGACCCTCCTCGACATTTATATACCATATACACAGCTAATGGGAAAACAGAACAACTCGGGGTCAGGCAACAAAGACAGTAAAGCAGCCATTTAAGTGTGCGTTGAGCAGCATACTGTGATGCTGACTGTACCTGCTGGTGAGGATAAGGCTTCGGGTGGTTCGGACTGGACAGGTAACCATGAGGCCCGGTCTTCTGCCCACCACATTCTGCAGGCAGAGTCAAGAGTTTACTCTCTAGAGTTGTTTAAGTGTGTTACATTAATGTCTCTGTGTCTATTTTAACTCGGTGTCCATGCCCTCACCCTTGTGTTTGTGGCTGCAGTTTGCCTCGTCCGTTTGGTCGTGGCAGTTTGGATGACCGTCGCACACAGACACAGGCAGCAGACAGCGTCCACTGTCGCACATGAACTCTTCTCTGGAGCAGCTCTCTGTGAAAACACACCGATGCACATGAATGCGCATGAAAACAAGCAACTAGAGCGCAACACGTACAGGCCTCCAGATGCAGACTGCTACTGACTGAGTCCGGGCAGTACGGTCCTGTACTGAGCTGTGAAGCCGGTGCCTGCGATGCTGGCATCCGAGCGGAAGGTGACCCACACCGTGCTGCTGTTTGTGTTGATTGTTGGCGGTGCTACATTACCACAGAACCTGCAGGAGAGAAACACAGGCCCGAGCTGAGCTGGAGTTGCCACATGAGTCTGAACTTTGTACCATGAATTCTTAAAAGGATTTGTCAGTAGGACTTAGGTAACAATTTTTTGGCAGTTTCTTGAATCATATTAAGATACTTTCCAAGAATAAGAATAACCAAAACAGTTTTCACATGTACTGAGATCTTTCCAAGAAACCTCCAGTTACCAAGAATTACTTTAGACTTTAGTGCCATCTACCAACAGAATAAGGTAATGACATGAACCCTAATCATTTTTTTTCCTTCAAGCAGAACAGGCTTAAAATGATGAATTAGTTTCACTTGGGTCTCTGTGTCCAGGTCGGACCCTCCACCAGCGCTAAGGTCAACCTCAGAGGTTCAATCCCTGGAGGTCGCCGGGCCTCGAACCAACCTGGTGACCACCGAACTCTGCTCCGGCTGCTCCTGCACCTCCAGCCAGTCAAAGAGACACGGAGACGGTCCCTCCACAGCCAGAGAGGAAACGTGGATCTGCACCACGGATGGAGGTGGGACTCGGATCACCCACACACACAGGGAGTTGGGGGGGTAAGAGCCGGGGTGGTTTGGAGAGCTGAAACTGCCCTCTGGGTCGGTCAGCACGCCTCCACAACCTGACAGGACGGGGACGGGGACAAACCTCATCTCAGTCACACAGAGACGACAGGAATCACCAGATAATGTTTGTGTCGGACGTTTCAGTCTTAGAGTGAGTGGGGATATGTTTTCAAATCACCTACGTGTTTCAGACACTGGGACGCTTGTGGGCTGCGGTGTGACTGTACTGCCCCGTTGACTTCTGTTAGATGGGATTGTGGGTAAAATATGCGACTCTCCATCCCCTTCAGTCAGTACGTCTGAAGGGCTGGTGGACAAAACCTGATCCTCCACTGCTTGGCCTTTTATCTCTAAACCAGGGAGAACACACGAGAGCACGGGAAGGAAACATGACACGACAACGAACTTTTACTATTGTAATTGAAAGTAATGACTAATTCAGAGGTGTACGTACGTGTGAGGATGAGGGCCAGGGCCAATCCAATGGCCGCTAACAGGAGCAGAACAGCAGCAGAGACCAACACCACCCCCCAGCCACGCCTTGGACCCCGCAGACGCATTACACACACCCCCAACACACCCCAGCCTGGGCCTGAATGACAGATTCAAGAGTCTTTATTGTCATTATACAGGATAACGAAATTTTGTAGGCTCACGGCTTAAAGTCACACATGACAGTGCACACACACACACACACACAGAAACACTATATCCACTTTGTTTTTACTTTTTTGCATTCGCCTCATTTCATTTCCTTGGTGTTTAAAAGTGAATTTTCCAAAGCCTACAGACAGATCACTGCTCCTCTCCTGGACACAGTGAATCAAAATGAAAGCTAAGTATCAGCTACTGGACTTTGAAAGGTTTTGCAACCACATGAGCTGTGGTTATTGTGTAATTCAAGTTTTTAGATGTTTTTATCACAGCATACTAAAATGTTTAGTCGGCAGATTTGGAAATGGAATAATCAGAATTCATTATTTTCAATGAAACTGGATGTTGTGGTTTCAAATTGAGTTTACTTCCCTAGTAACGACCAGCTCCACACCTCCACCTAGCAACACAGGTTTTCTTTTATTTGTTTGTTTTCTTGATACCC
>OMNW01015845.1:13520-26233 GCA_900303245.1 Selene dorsalis
TTGTATGGACTTCAAATCTTATGTCATGCAAAAATTTGATCATCAGAGGGAAATTCTTTTGATACAAAGCTCCTGAGTAGAAAAATGAAAATGTAATATTTACTGTATGAGAGTTAGAAAGAACAAAGATAGATGACTATTACTAAAATAAAACAGAATAGAATAAATTAAAATATGAAATATGAAATAAAATAATTCACAGATTAATAAAATGATACAGTCCCAGTTTAATAGTAAATAAAACTCAGGTAACAAGAGTGAGTGCAGGAATTAAAAAAATAATGTGATATACCAAAAAAAAAGAAAATCTGGGATGAAAACATAATGTGAGTCACGCAAATATAACTGAGTTAGGAAGGAAATGTGTTAAGTTCCTGTTTGAAAAGGCGCGAGACGGTCGGGAAAATGAAACTTATCGAGCATCTCTTACTGGAAGTCTTCACGTTCCTTAATTTAACTCCTGAGGTGACCACGTGTTTCCACCACAGGGGGGGCTGGAGGGCTCCATGCTGACCTTTCACTGTGGCCCGGGGAAATATCCGTTCCCCGTCAGCGACAGGGTCTGTGGTCCTGACGGGGAGTGGTCGCCCATGAGGTTGGCCAACGGCAGACTGGTGTCACAGGCCACATGCAAAGGTAACATCGATGATGATGATGATGATGCATTCAGTGTCATATGTACGAAAGAGGACTCGGAGGTTTCTCTCAAAGCAGAACTCTAGTTTTTCACCTCATCCTTCCTCTCCTCGCTGCTTCCTCTTTATCCTCTCCTCCTCTCAGACGTCTTGTGTCCAGCTCAGCTGCAGCTGGATAACGGAGAGTTCTGGCCCCGGGATCAGTGGTTCGGTGTCGGGAAGAATCAGACTTTCTCCTGCTCAGAGGGGTTCACTCTGTATGGGTCGGCCGAGAGGACCTGCACCGTGTTTGGGGACTGGACGGGAACCCTTCCCGTCTGTGACAACCACGGTGAGGAAGAGGAGGATTATAATGTATAAACCACACTCATGATAAAATACACATCATATGTGGCTGAATTATAATATATGGGTGAGTAGGAGAGACCATCCACTTACTGCGGCCCTGAGGGATTATGTGCTGACTAAGATCACACTTTACATTGTATAAGGAGCTTTGGATGAACACAATACAGAGCCCTGTAAACAGATTTCAGTGTTGCAGTCTGACGAAAAAAATGGGTCACCACTTTGGCCACTTCATGCATTTACATGAGATGTGTTTTTAAAAGTCCTTTAAACAACGTCTGTTCAGCACAAACATGATTATCATTTTAAAACCATTCGTTAATTTCATTTATATTAAAAGTCCATTTATATCCAGTTCACTGTTTTCCTTCTGTTTTTAAATGCAGCTGAAGACTGTAACGACCCCGGGGTCCCCCCAGGGGCCCAGAGAACGGGCCGCTTCCACACCCGAGAGAAGGTGGTGTATCAGTGTCAGGCCGGTCTCACTCTGCTCGGCTCGGCTGAAAGGGTTTGCCTGGGGAACAGGGAGTGGAGCGGCTCAGCGCCACGGTGTCAAGGTGTTTTAGATTTACCTGTTTTTACCAGCAACAATGAACTAACACTCGAATGATAAAACAGTCACGCATGTTGTCCTTGTGTTTCACTACAGGCCCGAATAGCTACGACTCCCCCAGCGCTGTGGCCGAGGCCATGGCAGGGTCGCTCGCAGGGGTCATGGACGTGGTCTCGCCAGACGCCAAAAAGAAAGGTGAGTTAAATTAAATGAATTTACATGCATGTAAATAAAGTTTTTCAAAGATTCAGAGCAACCAGCTGCAGACACCTGAAATGTACTATGTGTGTGTGTGTGTGTTTAAGAGGTGACGAGGTCCTTCGCCCGAACCGTCCGTGTGGAGGAAGGCAGCCGTATGCACGTCTACATTTTACTGGACGCATCAGGAAGCATCACGGAGCAGGACTTTGAGTTATCGAGGAAGGCCGCCATCTCTCTCATCAGAAAGGTTTTGTGCTACATGAGCTCAGTTTTATTTGACTTCATGTTGGTGAAAGATAAAAAGTTTCACACCGGTCGACCTCTTTACCTGTGACCCGCCCCCCACACACACTCCTAACGCGCCGCCCTCGTTCTGCTTTCAGCTGGACAGCTATGAAGTGCTGCTGAACTTCCACGTGTTGTCATTTGCCAGCACTTATCACGACATCGTAGACATCAAAGACACAGACGCAAGCAGCAGCGCTGAGGACGTCGTAGATCAACTGATGGAGTTCAAATACAACAGTACGACTGCTTGTTATTCATTTAAGGCCTGAACCATGATGTCATCAGTTTGTTCAGTGGACTCGTTCATCATTAATGTAAGTTTCACTCACTCAGTCCTTTGTGTTGTGTTCAGGCCACGGGACAAACACAGGCACCAACATGTATGCTGCGATAGAACATGTCAACAGGTTGATGAGCTGGTTCAAGGAGAGCAGCGCCAAGAACCATTTCAATGAGACCCAGAACATCATCATCATTCAAACAGACGGTAAAGACAAAGCCAATGCTCAGAGGCTTCTGTCCCCAGCGACACCAGATTGTAAAAAAACAAATGTTAATATCTCTTTTGGGTATTCTGTCTCCAGGTTTCTCCAACATTGGCCGCAATCCTCGGGAAGCTGTGGCCCTTGTCCGACAACAGCTGGGCTACAGCCCCACATCCCATGACCACACTGATGAGTCAAAGCTAGGTAGCATGCAAACAAAATCACAACTAAACAACAAAAAAACAGTATATATATGTATTTGTGTGTGTATTTGTGTAGATATAGTCATTCCTTATATGTACATGGTACATGTGCTTTCAGATATCTATGTGTTTGGTGTTGGGGCCAAAGTGAACAAAGAGCAGCTGAACTCCTTAGCCTCAAAGAAAACCGGCGAGCAACATGTCTTTGTTCTGAAAAGCTATGACATGCTCAGAAAAGTCTTTAACAGCATCATCAGTAAGTGAGAAAATCATCTGGACTCTAGGTTACAAGCCCTTCATCACTTGACTCCTTGTATAAGTTTATTATAAAGTTGCATTTGCTGGAATTTAACATGATTCATGATGCAGGTGACAAGAGTGTGACGATGTGTGGAGTAGCTCAGGAGCACATCACCAAAGAAGAAGCGGAAGAGGAGGAAACGGATATAGACGTCTACAGTCAGCCCTGGCACGTCAACCTGACGGCAGTAAGAGCTGTGCACGCACTCAGTCGTTCCGTCACTCCTTCTGTTTCACACTCAGAGTGTATGTTGTTTCCTTACAGCCTCCATGGGGTACCGGGAAATGGTGTTCTGGATCCATCGTGGCTCCGAACTGGGTTCTGACGGCCGCTCACTGCTTTGCCAAAGCGAGCACCGACAAAATCTCCTATCAGGTGGACATACAACACGGTCAGTGTCAATATGGGAGAATATTGTGATGAATTTACTTTGTTACTTGGTTATTAATTATAAAACATATTCATTGTTTTTAAAGATCATTTCTTTATATAAAAAAAAAAAATGTTAAAAAGCACATTACATTAGTACATGACACTGTAGAAGATGATGGTTGTAAATCAGGTTTTAAACTAGCCAGTAAATCGTTTCTGTGGTTCCCAGGTGGAGGCACGGTGAAATCCAGCAACGTGACCTTGCACCCCAAGTATAACACCAGAGCGCTGAGTCACAGAAATGTGTCTGAGTTCTACGACTACGACGTCGCTCTGGTGCAGGTGAACAAGAGTATCCCGCTCTCCTGGAAGGCCAGGTAAGAGCCCAGAGGAGAGCTTGTATTTCCGTCCTTGTGTAACTTAGACCAGTGGCTCTCAGCCTTTTCCTGGCAGTGAACCTCCTGCATATTTTTTAGCAACTCTGAGGACCCGTCTTGAAACGTGAAACCACTAGGGGACTAGGGAAAATACCAGTTTGCTTAGCTTCTTCAGTTTAGGCCATTATAATGTCACTTTTCTAATAAAATGATAAATGTCTGTAAAGGTCACTCAATAAAATGATATTTTATCATTTTAAGTACCTCTTGCAATTACACCAAGTACCACTAAGGGTCCAAGTGCCCCTGGTGGAGAAACACTGACCTAAACAACCAACATATTTAATGTCCTTGTTGAGTGCTGTATGTGTGTCCCATATCATCCGACAGACCCATCTGCCTGCCCTGTACCGTACCGGCCAGCCGAGCCCTGAAAAAGATCAACTCCACCTGTCAGCAGCACAGTGTGTGACCTTTGACTTTTATGTGTCAAGAATGTAGTGTTAATAATATTTAATATGTTTGATCTACAAATCTTAAAAGTCTTGAAGAAACCTGTCAGTAAAATGAGTGTGTGCACACAGGGGAGGAGCTGCTGCCATATGAGGAGACGGCTGCTTTTTTCATCCATAAGAGAACAGAACGGAGAAAAACACACTTTCACTTAAAGAGTCAGGTGAGGGCCGGCTGCTCTCATGCTTACACGTATGCATGGGAAATAAACTGTTTCATAGACATGTATAATACTTGATATGTCTGCAGAGGCCGGCCTGCGTGGAGAAGGCCATGGTTACTCTAAAGATGCCCAACAATGTGACCTTGGAAGAATACGTACCAGACAGATTCCTGTGCTCCGGGGGCACCGCAACATATCAAGATGCGATCAGCTGCAAAGGTCTGGACTCTGCACTGACTCTGTTAATTGGTAAAATAATACAATGTTCACTTCACAGTAACATGCAGCCTCTTTTTGTTTTTGTTTTTTTTTGGATAGGTGACTCCGGTGGATCGATGTTTCTGCAGAAAAGAAATCGCTACTTTCAGGTGAGTAAGTTTCTCCTCATTCATCAGCGTGTGCTCGTGCGCAGCAGCATCACCAGCACCACACTAAATTTTTTCCCATTCATCCACAGGTAGCAGTGCTAAGCTGGGGCACTGAAGACATGTGCGACCAAGGGAAGAAGAGCAAAAAGAGCAAGAAGAAGCACCAAGACGAGCCCGCCGTGCCACCTCCTAATGCACGAGACTTTCACATCGACCTCTTCAAGATCCTGTCGTGGCTGAAGCAGCACCTGGGCGAGCAGATCCAGTTCCTGCCTGAGGTCAAGTGAGAGGATCCACACTCAGTCTGCACAGGTCGACTCGGGACTAAACCACAATAACACAATGCAGCATTCCACAGAGCTTGTGTGGACCGACTGATCACCTATGTTGTTATTGTTGTTAATATTATTTCTTACCACATATGGGAATAATCACAACCAATCACAGATGGTAATATCAAACGTTTAACAGTCTGAATTAATACAGATAATTTTTAAAGCTGTGGTGCAGGAAGTTCATAGAGAACATAAAAAGATAAGTCTGTTTGTTTTGTTTTCTATTTTATTTTCTCCAAACCCAACATGTAAAACACATCAGTGATCAGATACTGAGGCACAAACGTTACAGAAATGTATTTACATTCATGTGGATACATTATCTTCTTCATTTGAAGTGTCCATAGGTCATACAATAAGCTTATGAACTAACAAGCACAGGCAGGACGGACTGTGGCCCAATCAGCCCTCAGAAAACTGTCTGAACAAAACCTCTGATTGGCTGTCTTTGAACTTTGGGACAAAGTGAATCTGGAGGATCTCGGAAAATCCCTCAGAGAGAGCTGGAGCCACAAAGTGTTTCCTGACCAGAGAAGGACACACACACACACACACAGATAAGAAAAAATACCACATCCTGTTACAGCAACAGTATGAAGTCAACATTGTTCACTTTGTGTAAATGCCAGGATTTAATCTGATACAAAACAACTTACTTGTAGCTGTGGAAAATCATATCATTGACCTTGACGTGTTTGGCGACTGAGGGAGCCATTTCACGGAACTGCAAACGAGAATAACATTTTTTTAAACCCCTCAGCAAACAAGAATTATGTTTAGAAAATAAAACACACACAATCTTCTGCACCAGCAAATGACACAACAAAAGCGAGTGGAGACGTGAGTCCTACCCTGTTGTTGTGTTTGGCTTGTTCCAGAGACGCTGAGAAGTGGAAACAGCGACAGGGCACTCCTGCTGCTTTGGCCACATCCACGTATCTGGGAGAGTCATTATTGTTAATTATTGTGTTAGTTAGACAAACAGAGAAAAACACAGATTGTTACAGTCCCTCGTAAGTGAGACCGTAGTACTGAATGTACAATGTCTCAGTATAGTGTGTTTGAACCAGGGTAAATATGGAGGTAGAGACGTGTATCGACCGATAACAGGCCAATAAACCAGAAAGTACGTTAACTGCATGTCAAAAACAATAGTGGAGTTAAAAAGACTTTGCATTAATGTGTTATGATTATGTTACATTTGACAGCCTTGATATCTAAATAATGAGGGAGCTGTGCTTTACCGTTTACGAGACTCAGTGTCCGGGCTGGTGTTGTCAACGGCAACGCTGCGGCCCTCCTTTAACGCACGCTCACATGCTGTCACGCAGCTCTGCCACGAGCCGAGTGTGTCCTGACCCGGGAACAAAAGGACAAACTGAATATATATATAAAAAAAAAAACCTAATGATCATTAATTTTCCTCATCCTGGTCATTATGTTCATTATCACAACACATAATTACAAACATTTGCGCACTAGCTTGTGTTATTTTTGGAGCCGGCGTCCACTCACCCTGTTGACGTACGCGTAGCCTTTTGGGACAATGTGGGACTGGAAGAAAGTGGATTTACCCGCTGCGGAGAAAAGGAATAGTGAATCATATCAGGAGGGCGTTGATCAGAAAAACAAATGGAGAGACATCGTTTACACTTTATCACTTACATGCTGGGAAACCCACGGCAACTATGACCTCTGTCTTACTGGACGTGAGGGAGGCTGACGGTGGGTCGTACAGCCTGGCAGTGGAGTCCAGCTTCCTCTAGTAATACAGATTTAAAAGAATTTAGAAAAATACAAAACCATCAAACAAATTCTTATACAATCTCACACTCACAGGGTCAAAGTCAGGCAGACTGTAGGGGGCGCTCTTCCAGCCTAAAAAGTACTCCTCAGGTGTGTGGAACTGCAACCCAATGTTCAGAGCAAACTGGGAAGAAAAAAAACAAAACAGGAAGTGGTGCACACGCTGTTAACGCTTTAAGACTTAACTTCAGATACACAACACTTGAAAACGCAGCAGTGAATGGAGAAGCTCAAATTGGTTAAAAAAACAAAACCAGATCAGAGTTTTATGTACCAGTCGGTCACTGCAGGAGAAATCTTTCTTCTTCTTCCCTGGAGCCCAGTTCTCTGGTCGTCCTGCAGCATCTGAGCACAGAGGTCATGAGTAAAAGGTCAAACACCTACAAGCTGAGGACTGATCAGGATTAAGATCTGGTTCTATTTGGGGTCCGTTAAAAGTTACTTAAACATTTGGTTTTCTAATGATGTAGCTCAAAATACAGCATGTGCATCTGTGTGATATGAGGTCAGACAGGTGAGGAAAGCACCTGTAAGTTTATCAAGTCCACTCACCTCCTACATAAAAACTATTTTTCTTGTCCACAGTGACACCGTCGTTAGCCTGAGGAGGGAAAACACAGACAAAGACACTTTAAATTTAAAAAAAAGAAAACAATGTCTGTTCATGGTCAAACATTTAGAAAACATGCTGCATCCACCTCAGTTACCTTCTCACACAAGTGATTCCACATTCCCATCACTGGTTTCCTGTAGATACCAGGACCGGACGCTACAAACACCTGAGGCACAGACACAGAGGAGCATCCAAACATCTGCTTCGTGTACAACATCTGCTGAAACGATTAAAGAGTCGATCTCTCCGAGCAAAGCGAACCTGCACAGGGAGCTTCAGCGTGGTGAGGATGTCCTCCACTTTAGACTTGAAGACCTCTGGTCTCAGTTTGCCTTTAGCGATCCCCATCTGGTTGGTGAAGAACACCACCTGCAGGAAAAGAGCGAGACTGGGGTGGGTGCAAACACGACTATAGGACATAATGTTCAATCACATATCAGAATAAAATAAGAAATAAATGTTATTAGCTCACCTTATATCCTTTTTTGAGTAAAGTTGCCAGTCTGGGCTGAATCTCTGGGTACAGAATCCTGGGAATCGAACACACGATCATTATAATAACCTATGCAGGTGTGACGTATTATCTATGTGAGCCACTTCTAAGTTATAGCAAGTCATTTTTAAAGGGAGCAGTGAGGGGTGTTGACACACCTCCAGTCATCTGGAGCAGTGGGAAACACTTTCCCAGACTTGGTGGTGATGATGCAGCCGTCTATGTCAAAGCCAGCGACCTGCGGGTGGAGCAGAGACGAGGAAATATACAAAGACATTTTCACACAAGCTGCACAAGCTCTAGACAAGACATAAAGACGTCACTGTGTCTACTGAGAAAAATTAACGTGAGCAAAGCAGCTTTGACTATACTTTGACTAAATGACAAATTAATCGATCTAAGTGACCTAAGAGCTGGTGCGTTTTGTATTTTACTGTCTCGTTTCGTTCGAACCAAAGATATTCAGCGATGTGAAGGTGAGAAAAGCAGCAAATCACGATTAAAACATCAATCAAAAACCCCAACAACTACAGCGTTTAATCTAAATGAAACAATGTGTAGCTTGTTCCCACCTTGTCGCTCCCTCTGACTCCAGCTGCAGTATGAAGCATCAGGTTTCCTATCTGCTGCCAGCTGCTCATCGGACAGGGCTTGGATGATGATGATGAAGATGAGGATGAAGGTGGGGTGCTGTCACTCCTCTCTGTCATAGACTTCTCAGCCAGCTCCTGCAGCTGCTTCAGCTTCTCCTCTGCCAGTCTCTCCTCCTCCTCCTCCTCCTCCTCCTCCATCCTCTGGCGCTTCACCTCAGGGTGCCCCCCCCTCTCTGGGCTCAGACGTCTTTTAGATGACTGAAGAAATTAACAACAACATTTTCTCTTGTCTTACTTCAATCGATGAATGTCATTTTTGTTGTGACAATACATCGATTAGATTTGCTCTCAATAACCAACATGTGTTACCTTCATGGGAGAAGTGGAAAAGAAATCCTTGATGCTGCGTTTAGGTGTCGGACTCGGCTGTTCCTCTTTCTCTTTTCCGTTCCTCCCTCCTTTCGTCTTGTCGGGGGCTTTCAGGCCTCTCTGTGCGCTGTTGGAGGCCGTGCCGTTGGAGCTGAGGGAGTAGTGCAGTTTAAATGGATGGCTCTGGTTCACCAGGTAGAGAGTGCCTCCGTGGGTGAGTTTACCAGACTGGCCCCGGCCCAGCTTCTCACCGCCCAGGAAACTGGGGTTGGGACCAAGCTGTGGAGAAAGTGCTGACATAAGGTTTACAGATTTACAGACATATGACAGAACTAATCTTCTGATTTAGTCAAAGATTAACTCCCTGTGATGCTGTTTGTTTTCATACCTGAGTGAAAACCACCTCCTGGTCTGCGTAGCAAGCCACCGCCTTCACTGGTGAGAAAACACACACATACTTCAGTTGAACATGAGTCAAGCATCATAAATGTATAAACAATCATTTTATTAATTGTCGAACAACTGATACGTGACAAAAATATGATTTTATTAATCTGGAAAATAACAGTCTTGACTTTTTTTTGATGACCTACATGATAACAACCTTAATGATACAATTTCTCAAACAAACAAACTTTATAACCTTTGATCAGTCACATTGTTTTAACACTGTTACAAATTTATAGTCCATTACTTTGACCAAGAGTCAAAACAATTTAAAAAAAAAGCAGAGAAAAAATGCAAATAATGTGAAAAAAGTATCGATTGATTGATTAAGTATCAAAATTAGTTGTGTTGATCCACGCATGAATCCAGACTGCGGAAGTGATCAGGTTGAACTCTTCCTCACCCTGGTGCCTGGAGCATTTCTTGTCGGCGACCCCGGTGTCCGGACCCCGGCCCAGGATCACAGCCCGGCCGTCCTCCAGATGGACCCGAGCTCCGGAGGCACCGACCAACGTGCACGACATCTCAGCGGGACAGCGGCTCTGCGACTCGGTTTAACCCGGTGTGTGTGTGTCCGAGCCCGGGTCGTTTCATAAAGCAACGAGGTGAGGCACGGAAAAAACACAAAAGTGTCTTCACTTCGTGTTTTTGTATAATTATTATTATAAAGTTTCTATACGAAAACAACTTCGAGTCTGAGTTGGTTGTTGAGATCTGCAAGAAACCGGAGAGGGTTCATTTTTGCATTGTACCCGCGGTACTTTAGGAAAATGGGCTCGTGTAGAAACATTTCGCGCTTGAAGGTTCCGACCCGACTTGGACTGGACTCGACCCCAGTCTTGACTTGACTGAAAAAACAAACAAAACAAAAAATTCTGAGTCACTCAGGCAATAACAAAAAAAATCAAACATCAATCGCATGTAGAATTTCAGAATAAAAGCCCTGTAAATATGTAGCCTATACATTTAAACAGTGTTCCCTGTAAACTCAGATTGATATTGAAAGCAAACTACCTATTATTTCTTATTAATTCCCTTTTAGACTGATAGTACTCCACCTCAGGGTGTCACTCGGAGAAGTTCAGGGCAATCTCATGGCATTTCAGAATAAACACCGCTTAAATGTTGAATTTTGAGCTCTGGAACATGATGGACCACATAGGTAGTTTCCTCTCAATATTAACCTGAATTTACAGGGAACATCGTCAAAATAGTGGAAAACTAGTGAGCTTTTGCTTTGAAATTCTTCATCAACTTGCAAATTATGCAATTTTAATTCTCAGTTGATGTTGGTGATGCTGTACCAATTAAACAAAGATTATATTGTGTTAATGCTGTGAAACGTGAGTATTTGGACGCCAAAGTCAAGTACATGCTGGAAAATGGTATCATGGCGCCTTCTTCTTCCAGTTGATCATCGTCATGTTTGCTCGTCCCAAACACAGTCTGTTTTTGTTCTGACTTCCCCAAAGTGAATGCTGTCACAAAGTCTGACTCGTTTCTATTGCCCATGATGGATGATTGCATTGACCAGGGCTTTCGTCCACCTGGTCAATGGGCTTTCGTCATCTTAATCTCGGGGGGGGTTATTGGTATTGGTATTCTGGTATGTGATGAAGTGATGAATGTGGTTGTTTTATGTCACATTCAAACACCACTTGAATGCTGGAACAAATCAAGTATAATAACTTTTCTAATAACGTCTGGTGTCATATACTTTGTTTTAATGTAAAAAGTGTTTGATGGGTGTAGCACTGGTCCAGCCCCATTTTTCCACCAACTGGATGAACAGGTCTTTCAAAACACACGGCCAGGGTGCGTCCCTGTCTCCACTTACTTATTTTGTTAACTAGTGAAAACAAACACAGTGTGTTGATGGAAAGAGATTTCTTCCAGTCTCATGACCAGTCATCAGACACCTTCATCCAATAGAAGCCGACCTGAACTGGAGAGAAGGCCCCTCCTACTCCTATTACGCATGTCCCGTCCTCTGTCCTGTCAGACAGTGGATCCCCTGTTTGGAGACCTGCTGAGCTGATGTATTATAACTGAAGAGGAAAACCAACCAGTGTAACTTTCAGGTAGAATAAAATCTAATTTTGTTCATTGTTTTGTCATTTATACCTTGTAACTTGATTTTTATCCCTGAAGACAAAGAACTGGTCTCGTGTATCTAGAGATGGGTTGTGGCAGCAGCAGCAGCAGGTTGAGCAGGAAAGTTTGGATGTTTCCAGCCAAGATGTGATATGAAGCCTATTCAGAGTGTATTGGGTCAAATGATTGAACCACCTCACCTTCCTCTTTTAGAGCAGTGGTTCTACTCTCAGCTTTCTGTAGGTGTTTAAGCATCTAATTGAGGAAACCCATTCTGAGGGTGGGAACGTGGGAAGCTCCCTCTTACAACACCTGTGTTACTGCTGATGCTGAACCGATCCTTCAGTTGAAGCAACAACTTGTTTCCTATACCCAGAAAAGGAGCAATGCACCATTTTCCAAAAGAGAGTCACAGCCTCAGATATGGAGGTGTTGACTGTTATTAAAGTGTCGTTGTACTTCGTAGGTGACTCAGGGATTCCCAAACCACAGACTGTCCAACACCAACTGGAAATGTGTCCTCCTGCCATACAAACACTTGACTGTAAGGACCAGATGGCCTGTAGTAGATTTGTACCTATTAACCTTTACAGAGACCCAAGACATCTCCAAGTCCACAAAACATTTGAGGAGTAGATGAACAAACAATTTTGGGTGCAAATAAGGAGGAAAGCAGGAGAAAAAAAGGAAAAAAGTCCTCATGGACCAACTGGAACCTCCACTCCTTCAGTGAACCAACTCTTACTTTGACTTTCTGAGCGGTTTAACTCCATGTGTTAAAATAATGGTAGCCTACAGATACTTAGTCTCTTCCAGCTCTCGCACTATTCACCCAAGACATTTTGACTGACAGAGCACACCTAAGAACAACCGTTCATCTGTGACCAGAGCCACTGTTGTTTTTCTGTCGACTATCAGGGCCATTATCAGTCTGGGATATTAGTCATGTGTGTCGGTGGGCTGGGCAGCTCCGGTGTGCAGCTGGGTAGTGTCACGTGGAGCTGTTGACAGGAGGAGTTGCTTTAGAGCGAACTTCCGCCTTAGTCCAGACAGGCCACACCCAGGAGCACCACCCACTTCTCTGTGTAGTTGTTGCTGTTCAACTGTACCTGTATCACCGACGTAGTTTACAACTAGTCCGGTAGTCATCGTCACT
>OMNW01015848.1:12949-44582 GCA_900303245.1 Selene dorsalis
TCTTAAATTGTTCCTCACTTTCCTGCAAAGGTGAGACAAAGTTTCACAGAAATGGTACAAATACCTACCTTTTGTAAAATGTCCTCTGTGCAACTCTGAAAAATGTATAAAATCATAAACAGTGATTATAGTGTGCTCGGTCATTGCTGATTGTCTTTCTTCAGATCTGTTATAAAAAGCAGGGAGGGAACTGTCCGTCTGTGTCATTTTCCGGTTAAATACATATAAATTCTCAAAGCACTTTGTTTCCATAGCAGCACCATCAAATGGAAAAGTCTGTAAAACAAAGAGCTCAGTTCTTTTTGCATTAACAGTTCTTCTATAAACACATACTTGGAAATCTTCAAGTTATTACAACTTGTGGTGTTATGATCATGCCGGATCCTCATCCTCATCGATGTAGGGGATGTCTAGGTCATCGAAACTCCCGCGGAAAGTCTTGTTGGTGACCTGTGGCTTGTCAGTTGAGGATGGGCTGTCTGGGCTGGGTGAGAAGCCCATCAACTGAGTAACATCTGTCCTGTGTCCTGATGTGAACCCCGTCTGTTCATCATCTGCCTGAGCCATCAGACTTCTGACTCTCTGCGCCAGGTCAGGAGGTTTTTGTGGGCAGACAGGTTTCTGGGTTTTCGATCTCACTGGTGTCTTTCCTGGCGGTAGCAACATCAGGTTAGTCATTAACGTTATCTGGTCAAATCACTGAAGTCTTTGTCACATTTACACAGTTGTATGAGTAAAAATGGGTGAATTTCACTTTTTATTTGGTTTAAAGATGGGGCAGGCAGTAATTTTCTGGCATCAACGGGGGAAAAAATCCACATTCACCTTCCAGCTATTGACATTAAAGTGCAAACCAGACCCTGTCACCTCTTGGCTCTGCTTTTAGGCTTAAAAAAAAACGTGGTGGGAGACTTTGGCCAATCACAGGTCTTTTCAGAGAGAGAGACAGAGACAGACAAATGTATACATGTAGCAGTATACAGTGTTGAGAGCAGAGTATACAACAATACAGCAAGTGCAAGATGTGCAGCTTTGAGGTGAAACAGGCCGAAGCTGATTGGTGGAGTATGTGGGTGGATGTAGTGTGTTGTTGTTGTTAGGTATGAGCCTTGTAGTACGCAGGCTGTCAACCACAACTTCCTGTGCCGGTTTCACCACATAGCTTAATTACAGAAACAGAAAACAAAAAGGAACTATGAATATGAGGCCAGTTATTCCAAAGGGAGTTCAATAGGGCTTAAAGAGAATATGGAGAGGCCAAACATCTTCTGTATTATGACAACTTCCTAATGGCCCCAGTATGCTTGAAACAAAAAGTGCTTCAGGTTTTACTAAAAGCCGACTGTCATAGATAACCAGAAGATGCAATAGTTGTTTCAGGCATAAGTATACTTGTGCATACTTTTGGACAATCTTTCCGGGGGAGGATTCAGAGTGTTTCACTGGTCTGTGTCATACAGTGAAGAATGAGAAATTGACAAGACAAATTCTCACCATCATGCTCATGTGTTTTGGCCTGGTGTGCAGTTGTTGTTACAGTAAGGGCAATGTTTGCTTCAATGTTTGTTTACTTTCTATACCTTAGTGCAACACTGTGCAATGTTCACAAGAAGACAGTATTGGCCTTTATCTTCACTGGTTTGATTAACTGTACTGAGACTACAAGGTACCATGGAGCTCTGCAGGATGACCTGTCTATTCCCCACCTTTAAGTGTGGCCACTATGAACAGGTATTAACACGTTTGGAACAATGGTGAAACAACATGTTATTTCTGTCATGCACAGGTTTGGATCTACTGTCAGCACATGCAGAGGGAGAAGCTGCTACTGTATCTACTTCTGCTGAGCTACTATTTACTGTGTGTCATAAAATACAACCTAACTACATCAGATTTATTACTGTGGTATTTTCTCAAACCCAGAGGAAGGTGAAAATACCTTACCTCTCTACTGACCTTCCGAATCCAAGCTCCTCAGACGGTCCTCTAAACTCTCTGTGCTCATCGACGAAGATGAGTCCAGGTTGTCGTTGTCAGAGTTCTCCTGCTCCAGGTCAGGTAACCTGCAGGCCAGGTCCACCCTGAAAGTGACAACACAAGATATTATCATTTAAACTGAAGTCGTGTTAAAGAGCATATAACTCTAATGAGTAAAATGAATCCACAACTCACTTTTCTTGCTTGATGGACCTGATTCTTTCGATGAGTGTCTTCTCTGTTTCATCATCCTGTGTTTCCTCTGGAACATCTGAAGGCTTTTCAACAACCTGCACACAGGTCAGTAGTGGCAGCTGAGTGAGAGCTGTTAAATGAAGATGCTGTCTCTAGCTCTAAAAACTATATTCATTTAGAATAACTTCTCTAATTGCAAACAAGTTACTGATTTTGTTTGTTTATACTGAACATTTATCCTTAGGTTACATTTCTGTGAGCTGTTTTACTTTTCGTTATACTCTTCTTATCCTGTTAGGTCTATGCTGTCTTGACTCAATATGCATCCTTGTAATATTTCAGTCATACTGACAAGCCTATTGCAATAAATGCATCTGCTAGATTAGTTGCAGGAAATGTGGTCACAGTTTCTCAGGTCAGATCAGGTCACAGAGTTTTATGCTGTCAGACTTAAGTTGATCTTTAATGCCTGACCACAAAAATCACATCAGTTCATTCTTACAATCTGGGCCTGTATTGTCCTCTCACCGTGTTTTGCCTTCTTAATTTGAGCTGATTGACAGCCAAGGCCTCTGCGTATTCCAGCTCCTGGATATTCTGCATCTTCTCTTTGTAACGTCTGAACTGCTCAGAGATCAGGATCTCCACACACCTGCAGAAGACACAATCAAACATATTTACATCTCCATAGAACTTACAATCATTTTTGGAAATTTGTTTAACGAAAGCAGTGCTGTAAAGCGACACTGCAAAACCTCTGCGGAGATTTTTGGGAATGAGCATAATGATGACTCACAGTGTAGTCTTGGACACGTCCTTCATACCAAGGAAGGGGTCATCAGCATCAGGAGAGCGCAGAATACATGGAGCGAAAACAATAGCAAGAGAGCTCGGTGACATCTTATTGTGCTCTTCTTCTTTTGCAACCCTAAAAGACACAGAGGTCAAAGTCTTTAAGGACGTTGCTCACACAAATACACAGAAATAAAATAAAGTAAAAAAAACAAACAAACAAAAGAACACTTCCTACCTGACGAGGTGAAAGATGAGCCTCTCTAATGTGTTGTAATTAGCAGGAGGCAGCTCATCAACCTTTTGGTACACGGCTCTTATTCTCTCAGCTTTCTCTGGCAGCTCTGGAGGAAAAACAGACATTAATGACTTTTGTCAGTTTTTCAAAATCAACATTCATATCAGATAATTCACACCATCACAGCGTAAGTGGCTATCATTTTAATTGATCAACAGAAAAATCGTCTGCAATCAGTGAGCTCATCATCTCCATATTCATACATATATATTATTGTTTTGTGGACAGAACATGTCTGGGGTTTAGACTGTTGGTTGGACAAAACAAAATAAATCTGTATGGTGCAATTCTACCACTTCTTTCTGACATTTACCAAAGAAAATAATCAGTAGATTCCCTCAACACCATTGATCAATGCTCCATATAAGTCATCAGTCAATCCTCATCTTTGGGCTCATCTTTGAAAATAAAAATACTGTCAACATTTACACACCCACAGCATGAAGAAAATCGCTGTAGAGGGAAAAGGTCATAAGGGGGTCAGGCAGCTCACGGAGCCATCGTTTCATCATCCCGGTGATGGTGTGGATGGGGTAATTCTCCAGGCATGCTGACTCTGGATCTGGCACAAGACAGAAAACGCAGATCAAACATACAACAAAATGTTGCATTACCTAAGTTGATAGAATAGAACAGAACTTTATTTTGTCCCAGAGGGCGACTCAGTTGTCTTTCAAATTATTTCTAAGTGTACAGACTCTGGTGACAACACTTGTGATAAATGAATTTTACTATCATAAATGATTCAAATATACACTTTGCAATTGTTTAAAGCTTTAATTCATCATCTTCCTTAACATGAAAAGATAGAAAAAAAGTTAACACACTACCAGGAGATAAGACTACGGAAATCATCGCTATTAATAATAGACAGAAAATCATACTGAGTTGAGCCAGCTGACATGGATATTGGACATTGGATATTCTGAATTATTAAAAAAAGATTTTAAAATTTCTTACTCGTCTCCAGAATCTGGTGGAGCTCCCTCGCTCGACAGGCAGAGCCTGACTTGCGGTAAATGCCCTCAGTGTAGAGGCCGTTTAACTCCACGTGCATCAGCAACAGCTCCACAACCAAGGGCACAGGATTAGCTTTACTAGTGAGGACACACACCTGCACACCAAAGTGAAGGGAGCCTGGCACACTGTCATCCTATGATGTGGAGAGATGAGAGAAGTAAACGTGAGAGATTTGTGGACATTGGATTTTGAGACATTGGTGGTAAGATCCAAACAAATGTCTGGTCCTACCTTCCTGGCGCATCGTGTTGAGCAGTCTGTGATGATTTTGTTCAGGCATTTTTTGTGACAGATCAACTTGCAAGCTAAAATGAAAAATAGGAGAGAAAAAAAATCATTGTATGTTTTTAAATACCATCATATTTTTGTTTTGCAGCTGCTTGAACTCACCACTGCACATGTAGGCTTTCTCCATCCCCCAGATGTAGGAGCCACACAAGTCGCACGACTGCATAATGTTCACCTGGTAGGTGCTGAACAGGTGATCCAGAGGACTATCAAACTGTAGACACATGGTGTGCAGACATTAGACTGGTATTTTTTGAAAGTTAGATTCAAAATGAGGAAACTTTATAGTACAGATGATATTAAACTTACACATTTGTCCTTTTTCCTCCTTGTCTTTGTAGCCTGAGAGAAGCCAGAAGTGAGAGGCAAGAGTGAGGAAAGTGATAAATTACATTCACAATTACAATTAAATGCACAAATTTACCTTGGATGGTTCAGACTCCATTCGTTTCATTTCGCCCCTGATGAAGCCATCCAGCACAGACTGGAAGAGATTGACCACCAGTGAGACCTCTGCCTTCTTCTTGGGTGCAGCAAGTGTGTTCACTTTGTTGTGGTAGCCTTTCATCAGATCTTTGTAGGCGATTTGGGGCTTCTGTTGGTCAAACAAACCGGAAAATCTCAGTGATTCACCATATTTACTTTCCAAAAATAACTTTCCCACCTCTTTTCTCCTACTAGATGAAGCTTTGAATTACTTCCCTGTACAGTGAAAGACACTGACTTACCTGGACAGAGTACATGCCCTTGATGGTCTCTCTGAACTGCATGGTGGCTGTGAGGAAGATGTTCTCTGTTTGCGACAGCTCTTTTACTCTTGATTGCAGGTCATTCACCTGATGAGCGGAAAATAGTGAGTAAAGCCAAGTGGAAATATTTTACAAAATTCAGAAAAAGACAAATTAATAATAATATAGTAGAAGACAGGTTAACACTGAGATAGAAAAAGGTAGAAGAAATACATAAATACGTCATTATAAAACAAATAATTTGAATATAAACAGACAGACTGGGGAAGTCTGCAATTACTGTACAGCATCTTAAAGCCTTATGACCATTAGGGTGTCCTGTGTGTCTGAGCTAAAAGAGACATGTACAGCGTCAACTGACTCCCCATTGACAGTAAATTGAAAAGGTGTAAATTAATAGACGGTACTTGTATTTCCTCTCACCTGGTGTCCAAGGAACTCGTCCAGATTTCGCAGTTCCTTGGGGTCGGTGATCTCTCGGTCCAGAGAGTTGTTCCACTCAATTGCCCTTGTGGCTCGGCTAATTCGAATGGTGGGGGTTCGGTTTACCCTGCTTTGGTTGGGCATGTGGTAGGGATGTGGAGAGTAGCTGGGCAAAGTGACTGTGGGTGACAGAGGGAAAGATGGCATCATTAGTCTGATGTACAGGATACTTTAAAATAGTCATGTCAAGAAGTTGTTTGACAGTGGTTGTTGTTGAGTAATTTAACCTCCAGATGGCAACAGAGGAAGTATGTATACCAGTGATATATATTACAGCCCATTTAAGGCAGATTATAAGTGTACAATTAAAATGCAATACCTGCACTACTACTGCTTTGTGAGATCAGCCTTTGAAATCTTTAACTTACTGGTTTTGTCTGATGGAGAATCATTGCTTGGGGAAGATTTTGGGCCCCGTTTCCGCAGGAATTTACTGAGAAACCAAACCCTGTAGAGAAAAGACTGTTTGTAAACTCCACTCTGAAACCAACAACTCTGCATGAATTTCTGTATTATTCAACTGAAAGAGGCATTTTACTTCTCAGGAGATGTGAGTGATTGGGTTGACCCATGTTGTCCAGAGTCCTCATTGGTGGACTTTGGTGGGAGGCTGAACCTGGACCCATCAGTTTTTAGTTGCATCTGCAGAAGCATTAAAACACAACAAAACAAACAAAATGCTTCAACTTGAAATATAATCAACTCTTGTGAACGTGAAAATCTGTAAAACACTAGAAAAACAAATGTCTCAGGTGAGAGAAAAGTTAGCGTTGCCCTGCAGTGGCCACACCCATGTCTCCAGAAAGACTCCCAACAGCTCCCCCACCACCACCACACCACACCTCCATGAGCATGATACAATATTGGCATGAAAGTCATAGTCCTTCACCATTTTTTATTGATCATGCAAAACTACATTATTTCTTGCTGTCGCGTCAACTTTCAACCTTTTTCTTTAATTGGTATGAGCAAAATTAGTTCACATTTTAGCAGCTATATCACTGTCCTCATGAAGATCCTCTACTCTACCAAACTGGTTAGTAAGACAAAGGTATACAGACATAATTCCCATTATTAGATGTTATTGGCTATGTCCCCAGTATTATAATTCTTACAAGTCTGTTCCAGTGCTGTTTACATTATTTAAAGTACAATAATTGATCTGTATATTTGATGTCATTTGATCTACTTAAAGAACAAAACAAGTTGCCACATATGGTTGAAAAAACAGTGTGGCTTGATAAATCAATAGACAAAACAAACGCTTATTAACATTGATTTAAAAAATAGTTTCCTTATTAATCAAATTTATGCTTAATTTCTGGAGTGCGTGTACTATATACGTAATCTTTGTTAAGTCCCCCGAGATCAAAGTGGTCCTAACTTTGAGAAACCAACAAAAAAAAATAAAAAAAAAAACCCCTCACTAACTTAATGGGAACTTAATCTATACGTTCTGACCATTTTGGTGAAGGGATGAAAAAAGATCAGAAATGAGCTTTAGAAATGGGTCCAAAATTTCCCTCTGTTTGAAAGCTCTTTTTTTTATCGTGCTGCATTGCAGAAAAGAAACGTGAAGTTTCACAACAATGAAACCTTCAGACCATGTGGGACATACACATGCAAGGACTGCATGCACAGGAGGGTCATTGTCGGTTAACATGTCCCTTTGGTCAGTACCTTGACCCGGGATTGGAAGGCCCGGACGTCCACACTACTGGCCGAGCTCTTCATGCCGGCCACATGGGGGCTGATTGGAGGCAGCGGAAAGCTCCAGTACTCACTCTCCTTGGAGCCCCCAAAGTTAATCATCAAACCGCTGCGGGCGTAGGCTAAGCGCCGCTTGCGTTTGGGCTGCTTGCGGAGGCGCACTCTGACCTAATCGGGCCAGGAGAGGTGATGAGGCACAGACTGGGAGGCCTTTTTTAAATGTGTACCGAGCCTTCTTTTTTCTTTCATGGGTTTGTCTGCTTCACACAAGCTAACAGTACAAACAACTACAGCACTTTGAAAAGCCAAATCCGATATTTATCTTTGCAAAGGAAACCAACAACTTTGTAGCAAAGAAAAAAGAAAAGGATTGAATGCTGAAGTTAAATAAATGGTCACACTGCTGTGGGTTGAATCTTAACATGTGGGCAAAGGTTACCTCATTGGAAGAAGGTGAGCTGTCAGAGCCTGAGGAGCTGATCTTGGACAGTTCATCGACCGACATGGACTTCCCTTTGCGTCTGTTTTTCAGATGGAAACAAGAGCAGACCTGTGGATTACTGTGGGACTAAGATAAGACTCTACACAGAAGCATAGAAACATGTTAAAATTAATGAGACACAATGAAAGCTCATCAATAAAAGAGCTTGTTGACTAATAAACCTACAGAGAAACTTACTGAAACTCCTCTTTATTGTTTCGTCTGTGTATTTCTGGACTTGATTCATCTGTCGGTTCGCCCTCACTCTGTCTTTCCCTCCACCTCACGGCCTTCTCCTTGATGCCCCCCATGTCTTTGTAACGCTGGAGGGAGCTACTCTTAGGACTATGGGACTCATCATCACTGCTAATTTTCGTGTCCAGAGGGAGGGAGAGGGGTCTGTTGAGAGGCGGAGGGGATCCTTGCCTCTCCCTGCTCCGGTCCTTCTGTGCTGACTGGCCATTGACTGGATCGACCTGCTGGCTCCTGTTGGGGCTGATCTCCAATTTATGCTGCCTCCTTAACTCTTTTTTTTTCAAGCTGTAACATAAGAACTGTCACATTAGACTGAGATCACAGCAGCTGTAACCATAATGTAAATGGTAATTAAAAAAAAATCAGTTTAGCTTCCAAGATTACTGAAATAAAATGAGATGAAAGCATTATCCCATAAAATTACCAATTAACCATTAAACACATCAACAGATACAAAAATAGTGATGTGTGATTTTTTCTTAAATTCCTATTCTGTTACACATTAAACATCAAATGCAAGGTGGTCAAGAGTGTTGGGTGGCAAATCATTCTGAAAAGTGACATTGATCTAGTGTACAACAGCAGCAGCTGGTCCTCCTACAGTACTGTGGTAAGTGTACCTGTCCCGTCCAGTCCGGGTGCTCGATGTTTTCTTGTCACCACTCTCCTCATGTTGGTCCTCTGGCTTCTTCAGGGAAATCTTCCAGGCTGCCTGGATCACGGTGGCAGCTCGGTTTTGATTTTCAAAAAACTGACGCCAGCTCCTCTGAAGCAACAGAAATTGTTGGTCAACTTCAGTCTGCTGTCACAGTCTTTATTTGTTTTACTTTATCCAGAGGACTGTGTGGTTTTGTTGCTCATTTATTTAGTGAACATTCATATTTGTGGGTGAAATGATAATGTCACAATATCATGCATCTTTGGAAAACTGAATTGGTTTCCCTAAAGAGATTTCTACAGTGCCTTTTAAATTTGCTCTTGTTCTAATAAAAAAAAGTACCTGTATGATGACTGTGGCGTCTCTCTTTTGCAGAAAGTGCAATCGTATCAGACAGGTACGGAACCAGCGCTGCAGTATGATGATACGACGCATCACTTCTTTGTTAAGAGTGTCTTGGAGCAGCTGCCTCTCCTTCTGCTTGAGGAACACCTGAGTAGATGAAAGGGAGGCACACAAGACATGAGGCGAGATCAAAGCACGGGGCCCGGCTCTCCCGTCTAGTCTGTGTAATATTTAAGTATGTATATCACTGATGTGACTGTGGTTTCATGACTAAAGCATGAAATATACCATGCTCTGTTTTTAGTAGATGGCAGTGCTCTCTGATTCATGGCTGTGTGAGAATAAGGCAGTTTAGCTTAAGAGATGTTTTAATGTCCACAAAAGTACTACATGTTATTTTAAAAATTTCAAATCCAAAACATTACAGAGACATAGATAAATGAGCAATGTGTCCTGTTCAGCAACACTACTTTTATCCTCACAGCCCCATGTTATAACGTTTATCATTAAAAAAACAGTGATATGATTAACCTTGGTTTTTCCTATTTGGTAGGCCGACTTATCCAGTTTCATCCTCTCAAACAGCTGAGTTATGTGCTCAGGAGTTGCAGTTGCTCCTTTTGGAAGAAACACCCTGAACTTGTCAACAAATTCCTGTTATCAAGAGAAAAACAGCGTCAGAAATGCAAATGACTGACATACACAAAAATCTTACTTGTCTGTTTCATATCAAATTCTTTTAAAATATATATAGTATATCTGGATATTTATATTTATCTTACCGTAAACGTGTATTTGGCACTGTAGCCAGCCTTCTGGATGTGAACCATCGGCAGCATGCCCGTGTACCTGATTTGCTGTAGCACAAGCTCATCATCAAAGTGCAGCTCCTTCTGTAAAAACAACATTTCCACAGGGATGAAACATGTTTACCTGTCCAGGATGTGGGACTTAAGTTTACCAGGACAGATTCATGCATAATTTTACCATTTCAGCATTGGAGCGAATACAGAAAATGAAGAAAGGCTCAGCTTTTTCAATCGTCTCCATCAGCTTTCTGAGCGAGGCCTGTATGATACATCAAGTAAAGAGAATGGTCAATTAACACTTAAAAGCTCAATTTATGTTAAACCATAAATGCATAGTTGGAACAGTTTTCACCCTTAGGGGTCTGAGCCTATTTTGTTTTTGAATACATTTGATTTTGTCTTTGTAAAACAACTTAAAAAAATATTTAACATGCCCATGCTTGGTATCTTTTTGTTCAGCACAACTTCAGCTATATGATCTGATAACTATTTTTTTTCTCTTTAACCGAATTTCTTAACACATTGGGCCCAAAAACACACAAAAATCATCAAATCCAAATTGAAACGCCTGCCCCCACCATACCCTGGTAAATGTTTTTTGTACTATCAAATTAAAACTATCATATTTCCCCGTTTTATGTGGTCTATCAAAGTCAAATAAAACTGGGTGCGAGTTTTAAACCACACTTTCGTCTGAAGTTGATGGCAGTGCACCAGGCACTCTTGTTTCGTTTTTACTGCACTATTACTAAAACATGGACCCCTTAACTGTATGATCTGATCACACAAGTGTGATCAGATCATACGGTTAAGGGGTTTTTATTTTTCCATGGGTAGACTTTTACTTCTACGAATGAAAGTGAACATTGCTGTCATTACACTGTTACATGATTCAAACTGGGCAGAACAATAATAGTCAGCAAATTTACATAGAGAAAAAGAAGACAAACCTGAAACTGAGTGCCAACTGTGGGCAGGTCTTTTCTCTGGTGAGGGTGGAAGATGGATTTGCTGGTTCGGTCGTGTGCAGTGAGACCAACAACATGTTGGAGCGAACGCGCATCCATGAGGTTCTGTTTGATAGAACAACACAAAAAAAAGAAGAGGCAAAAATTTGATCTAAAATTAGAAAAATTAGAATAAGAGAGCCAGTTCTACTTCTGAGATGATTTCTAAAGCACTGAGCTCCACTGACACTGCGCTCTTTAACACTTTACCTTTGGAATAACCTGCTTCTGTCGACCACCTCTGCTCTTCCTGCAGAAAATACAGACAAAATGAGTTTTTGTAAAACCAAATAGTTCAAATAGGAAATATAATGTGAAAAGTTTGAAGCATGCAAATCAACGTGCTTAAATTAAAATAATGTGGCCCACTTACTTTCTCTTTTCAAAATTGGCAAAGATGTCCTCGAACACTTCCAGAGGATGTTCATCAGAGTGATCAAAGGAGAAATCTAGAGTCAGACTGGTGCTGTAGATGTAAAGGGAAGTATTTTAACTTTAATAGCAAAGGCTAAGAAATGGTAAGTTACACACACATTGTTTGCTCTGGTTTACTGTTTCCCCTCTGAAAAATGTAAACAAACATTTCAATGACACACTTTCTGCCTGTATCTTTTAGTCCTGTGATGGACTGATGTTATGATAGTGAGTTAAATACGGTCATCTGCGCCATCTAGACAACATCAGCATACTTGTGTCTTCATCTATAAAAGGCATAATGTCCAAGCTCCTGAGATGTTTAACCTCCTTAGATGAGCTGATAACAGTGACACCCCATTGTGGAAAAGACTGGCTATAGTTCCTCATTCCAGCTCAGACTGGTTTCCAGGCTCACTACTGGGATGAACTACAATAGAGCTTGATTTTAGAAAGACTTGTGTAGATTTGTATTTGTGTGATTTTGTACATTTCATTTAAATTTAATTTCATTTAAACTCGGATGCTTGGTGGCTACAGTGCCTGATCAGCTTGAAAAACAAATAAAAAACAGAAAATGGCTCATCTTATTCAGAGAATACATTTGGTTGTACCAGGAAGGCAACAGTATTGTAGTACTTACCTAGACAGTCGGTCCACGGTACTGTTGCGCTGTTTCAACTCTCTCAGGGTTTTGCGGGAGCTTCGTCTGGCAGCTACTGTGATGACAATACAACCATTGTAGTCCATTGTACAAAATCATCACAACATTACTCAGAACAAGAAGAAAAAAAAATTGATGTAGAGTTGAGTCATTCATAAAAGGTCAGCTAAACAAACACATCATTCCTGATAAGCTGTAATCAGCTTTTGTCCTGCAAAAACGTACCCGCAGTCCAGTTGTAATTTGCTGCATTGACAAAAAGCGAGCCACTTTGTAAATGAGAATCAGTGAGTAACCAAAGCAACCTACACTGCTCTGCCCGCTGGCGTCCCAAGGTTTTGAATACGGTGAGGATGCGAATGGTGGCTCGGAGGACGCCCCATCTGAACAGAGCGTCTGGGCTCGATGCGACCAGGTGATGCAGGACGGCTCGCTCACTGCTCCGTAGAAGAGAGACGACTTCAGGACGCATGTGCTCCATGTTTTTCTCCTTGAAGTCCTGTAAAACAATAACAATCATGATTAATAAGAAGAATAGTTTTTTACTGTTGCTGTAGTTAAACAAAAAGTGATTCCATGGCGCTTCACGTTCATTACATTTGAAACTTCACAATAAATTCACAGTCTTTGCAGAGGTGGGAGCAGCGTTAATCATTCACTGAGTTCACACAGATTCTTCAGGATTTTCCCACACTGGTTTATCTATCAAGGCCGCAGCAGACCAACACTCTGATAGAGAGGAACGATCGAACGTATGTTTACTGAATTTAAATGTAGCCAGGGAAATTGTGATTTACACTGAAGAATACGTGTATACAGTCTTTGCAGTGTGGGACAAATACTCCACCTTGACGTGATACTCAACACTTCCAGCAAAGTGTTGGATGGTAAAAGTCAGCTTTGTATTAGGAGAGGATACAAAGAGTGGGTTGTCCTGATGCTGCTGCCTCAGCTTGTCCAACAGGGTTTCATCTGTGCCCTGAGGGAGGCTGAAGACACACAGAGAGAAGAGCAAAATATTGATTTCAACATGTGATATCTGGGGAAAGAAAAAAGAAAGACAAAAGAAAAACAAAGCATGTGAACAGCAACAGAAATTCAACTGAACAGACTAACTACGTTATTAGCTTTCGACAACAGGGTGATGACATAATTTGAAGTTTATTAATTTGAAGATCATATAATAAATATTAGTGATTAGATATAAGAAATGATATTGTTTGATAGTATATTTTACATTATTGCTTATTAAGCCATAATGCATTTATAAATAACTGTGACTCTTTCTGTGGATATTCATAACAGAGCCTGAGACCATAATGTCAAACACTGCTATAATAATATACAATACAATATTCATGACTGTTAAAGTGTTTATCAGTCACTTTGTCATCTTAAGTGTTTGTGTTCACGTACTTGCTCTCCTCATCCAGCAGGTCAAAGAGTCCGGTTGTTTTCATGCTTATCAGCTGAATGCAGCCACTGTTGTCACTGCAGTCGATGCTCTGCCAAGTGATGCCCTCGGACACATAATCCTCCTGAAAGAAGAATTGTTAATCAGAATCACATAGTCAGGTGAAGTTTATACGAATTCATTTGACTCTGTGGCACTTTTAAAGCATAGAATTAGCGAGAGCCAATCAGCCCATACTAGAATAAAAACACACAGAAACACAGAGAGCAGAGTTAACAGAGTCTGATAGCTCCCACAGGCTTTAAAACTCCATATTGTCAACTGGATTTTAGGCCCTGATGCGTGGATTCAAATTTTCAGTTCTGGTAACACCATGCAAATGTAAGTTGAAACTGAAAATATCTCTACCCACTTGCTCAAGCTTGAAGATGTTGTGGTTGATGTAATACTGCAGTTTCTCGTTGGTGTAGTTGATGCACAGTTGCTCAAAGCTGTTTGTCTGGAGGTTCTCGAATCCAAACATATCCAACACACCAATGGACAAACACTAAAAAAAGTTGAAAAATTAGGAAAATTCATAACCAACACACAAAAAGACAGTGTACTGGAAATGTGAAAACGCATTTTATCAATTCTAATCGGCGACTTACAGAGACTGACTCCTCCATGTCTCGTCTGTTGAACATGGCATGGTTGATGTGAAGGATGATCCAGTCAAACAGAGCACCGTATAAAGACTTAGCCATGGAGTCTCGTGCTTTAGAGGCCTGAATACACAGAAACATCCAACAGAGCAAATTAAAGTCGACTCAGTCGCATATAATAGACACAATAAGACCACAACACAGAACAATTTTCTCAACTCAATTTAATAAAACAATTTGCTGTTTGAGATCTGATGATTTGAGTATATCATCATATTTTATTTTTAAATAACTAAACTTTTGGGGACAGCCATAGTGTAGAATTTAAACTGTATACCTCTTGTAGTGTGTACTGTGAAACTGCAGTGGCCTTGGTGGTCACTACTCTCCTCGTAGTCAAAGCCTTCACCAGCAGCTCCTTTCTCACCTGATGATAAATATGAAAAGAAAACTGTTGGGAGGATTCAAAAATACAGTAATGCATTATTAATGTAGTAATACATTATTAATCTGACTAACAACCACTGTAGAGTGACACCTGTTTTTAAACAAAACACAAAGTTATTTTAAGCGTGGTAATAACACTGCTCGTCTTTAAGGAAGTGGCTCTGCTCATTGTTCACTGAGAATATTTTAAACAGGTTTTATATAAATTACTGTGATTTCATCCCAAGTGTGTGGAGTTTTGTTCACTTCAGCTTCAGGAACAAACCTTGAGCAGATCTGACAGTGTAGTCAGGACTTCAGCAGGTCCGACCCCCAAGTCCTGAGTGTCCTCTGGCGCTGTGAACGTCACATTTCCAAGGTGGAGGATGGCAGAGAGGATGGAAAATATGCTGCATGGTACAAAGACACACACAAACAGATGGCTTAAGTGGCTGCTGCACTGGAGGCTCTCAGTTGTAGCGCAATGTGGGCGAGGAAGACAGCTGAATGCAGTGCTATGTTCAACGGGAATCAAATGGAGCAGAGTTTATTTTTTGACTAATCATTTGAGCTCTGATCAGCCACACAGATTTTGTGTTTGTTTCTTTGATACTGGAGTGAAGTAAGGTTGAAATAATTAAATGTTTCTCCCTGAAATAGCTTCACACTGTAGAATTAAATACACAGTTGTGTTTCAGGTTTAGATCCAGTTTCAACAACAGATTTGAAACTTATTCATAGTGGACTTCTGGTTAAGACTCCAATTTAGCACTGTAACTTTATGATGACTGATTTTTCTCCTCTCATTCTCATATCTACTTTTACAGACTATTATTTTTTGATCTCATCTCTATCTTTTTTTCTGTTGTTTCTTCCTGTGAGTTCAGTTTGAGTATCAGTAAGCCAGAATTAACTGATGTGAAACTCATTCATTTATAGCCAAAATAACAACATCTGCTATCTGTTCATCTGCTAGACTGAACGTTTCTCTGTTGATGTAAACATCAGTGCTGACAGTGAGCAAGTACTTCTAGTGGTGTAGACATACTGAATAATAGATGATATGAACAGTCACAATCTACTTCTCTTTAATGATGCATCTCATCAGACACTTTAGGGAACAAAGCCTACAATAAGTAGTAAAGTTCATTAGTTTATCCTGACATAAACAGCTGCAGCCTCAGTGTGATTATTCAGCAAAGGCACCAGGATGAACAGGTTACAAATCACGCTGTGAGCACTTTTATGTGTACGCTGTCCCCAGGCTGTCAGGCACTTGCCGACATGCTTGCTGCATTTTTCTCCTGCTTGCTTTGACAAGCTCTGACCTGTTACTGACAGCAGTGAAGAAAGCAGAAACTTTTAGACATTGTTCAGTTACAGTGATTTTTAGATTGGTGTAGCTAACTCCTAACCGTCAATGTAAAAGGCCGAACACAGTCTGACGGACAAGTGAAACAGTGTAGGGCGGGGAACATCTAATATGTCTTAACTTTCTTCAGCCTTTTAGAGGAGCAAGTAAGTGACAAAGTATTGCAGTAATATTTGCTCTTAACCCTCTGGCATGTGCAGCTCTGCCCTTGATGAGGTAATCATTTTCTGCAAACACTTTGTTTTAATACTGGGCATTTCAAAGTGACATTTGTTGTTATGCAAGTAGCTCTTAAAAGGATGCAATAACTCTTTTGTTGACCATTACTCAAAACAATGTACACACTGCTGCAGTCTGACTCCTGCAGCCTGCAGCATTTCAGTTGTGTTGGTTGTACATACTGTTTCTTGGTGGAGCTCAGGAAGCCGACCATTTCCATAGCTTGATGGAGCCTCTTGTATTCCTTCCTAAATTCCTGCTCATCACCTATTTGGAGGTCTTGCTGCAGAATGATGAGACCATACAGAGGGAGACAGGGGGTAAATGTTGAGCATCTGCCACAGAGGTCAATCTTAAGCGTCTACACTACATGATTTCATACTCTTTATTGATTTTCATGTTGTTTTTGCACTGTAAAATTTCTCTCTGTAAACCTCTTTGTTGTTATTCTATGTATACAATGACTAGATTTCTTTAGTTTACATTTGCAAGGTTGTGTTGAGATGTCATTCATTTTCAGGTTTACCTTTCCATACATTTAGTACATTTTATGTGTCTGAACAAAGGCAAATTGTAAAGAATTACAGGTTATTATGCACATTAGCTATGACACTTGACTTCAGTTGGAACGGATACATCTATGAATAATGCTACAAACGACAAAAATGCAAACAGCAGGTCCTCAACTGGAATGATAAGGGACCACACTGCACTGTCACGCTAAATTAAACAAACCAGAAACCAGATGGAGACCGACAGAAAAAAAGTTTCAATAAAGACAAAAATAAACAGGTGTAAATGCATGAAAGAGTCAGTATGTACACTGCTTAATAAACACTAAAAACAGGTGCACTGTGCTCTGTGGAGCAGTTTGACTTTTTTTGTGTCTGTTTGTTCATTACACAGGGAGGGCTGTGACATACTATAATTTACTGTGGTGAGTTTCAGGATATGTTGGTTCTCTTCCTGTAAAACATCTACTATTGGTGTGCCCTGATTTGATAACACCAAATAACACATCATGTCTTCTCCCCGTGCTCTATCACAGCTGCTGTAAAGAGCGTGGATCAAAGGTACCTGCTTCAGGTAATGATAATCTTGCGGCTTTAACAGATGAAATTCCCCCTGCTCGTCTTTGGACGCGCCCACCAGCAGATAGTAGAAGACGTGGTAGTTCCTGCGGGTCAGAGGTCACAGAGCGCACATACAGACAATTAGGTCTCATGCAGGTTTCATTTTAACTCACCGCATGGGGAGCTCAAAGGAGAGTGAGTGACTGTTCAGTATACCTCTCTGTCTTATCTCTGGACACCAGGCGGCACTTTTCGAGTAGGTACTTCTCAATAACTGCCCTGCAAGAGACATACAAGAAGGGAATGTCAACAAAACATGAAGAGCTCTGCTGAGGTTGCCAACATTATCCAAATATGACACAAGAAGAATTATGAACTGTGAAACTAAACAAATTTATCAACCAAGATAAACTTAACTGTGCAGAAGCCTTGAAGATTCACTAAAGGAGTACAGAGAAAAATAAAATATGGCTCCTCACCCTCTGATGACACCGCTCTCCAGGTAGTTGAGCTGGATGAACTTCCCAAAGCGACTGGAGTTGTTATTCTCTGCAGTCTTGGCATTGCCAAAGGCCTGTTGGAGACACCGGGAGCATAAGTTTTCACTAAGATAAACAGACAAATTGTAGGGAAGTTTATCACAGACGCTGGCACCCAGGCTTAAACACTGTGAGTGTCTGCTGCACAGAGGAGCTATGAGGTAAAACAGTTTGGTCTGTGGATGGCAGAGCATGGTATCTTATGTAACTGGAAAAAATCAAGCTGGTTTAAGTGTGAGCTTTTGTTGTACTGAGTGAAGTCTGCATCAAAACATGGAGACTAATCAGTATCAGGACTAATGAGACAATACAATGATGGTTTATCGTCAAAGAGTCACATTAAAAATCACATTAAATCAAATCAAGCTTTACTTATAAAGCACCTGTAAAACACATAGTTGAAGCAGTAAGATCACTGAAGCAGGAACAACAAGTCTTTATATTTCTTTTAAAAGTAAGTAGAGATTGTGCCATCCTCAGGTCCTGCAGCAGGTCAGTCTCTGAGGACCTCAACTGTCAAGCAGGAGTTTACCTTAAAAACATATTAAGGGCTCCAGACTGCAGGTCAATTTACAGTGTGCGCCCCTAGATCTTCTGCTTGCGCTCCTAAAATTTTAAGTTAGGGGCCATTGTGCTTCTAGTAAAAAGAGCTAGTCTGGAGTCCTGATATTTGACATGTATTCAAGTGCGTGTCCCTTGAGTGATTTGAAAACTAATAAAATTTCCCTTTGGGGATTGATAAAGTAATTTGCATCGTATCGTAAAAAGCATCTTAAAATGTATTCTAAAGCAGGACAGGCAAAGAGCAGAAGGAGCAAAGGCACAGGTAAAATGTGTGCACACTTTCCGGTCTGCAGACGTGCTGCTGCATTCTCAGTGATATAATCAGCAATGCAGTCAAACCAGGAGACTCACATCTAACATGCACATGAGTAAGTGGCCACAAGCACTAAAAACAGAAGCTGAATGAGGCAGCCTTTTGTTGAATGACAAAGAGCTAATGAATAAACACATTGGAGCTGAACATTACATCTCCACAGTTTATATTGAAGTCGCTGGATGTCTGCTGTGATAACAGTGTGTCAGTAATGATCTGATCGCTGTTTTTCTGTCTAGCCTTTTACATTTCAGTGAAAACCATGTGTCTGTTCTGTGTGAACAACCCTACTACTACAGGTCCTGTTCATATTGATTGTATGGGAAATGCACCAGCTGTTGACAAGGAAATCCGAGTTGTTTTGTCAACCACCAGATAACAGAGCACTGTCCTAATAGCTAACTCATTATTAGGTATTTATCAAGTGAAAATACCAAACATTAGCTGGTTCCCACATCTCAAATGTGATGATTTCAAGCATTATTCTGTGTCTTCGATCGATCAGCAGATAATTTTGTCAATTTACTGACTAATGTCTCAGTCCAAAAACTTAACAACAAAACCAACAAATTCCCTATAGATGTGAGATAGCGTACCACAGAGACATTAAAACAAAAAGGAGCAATAAATCCATATAAAGGGGAGGCTGCGACCAGATGACAGATGATGACAGTTAAGATGGCTGATTTGAAATTACTCGATCAACTTTCTTGCACTTGACAGAACAAATCAGTAAATAAGATAATCACTAGACTTCGCAGGGATGTTGCACTTACTTTGTTGTTCAATGATACACAGAACAGAGACAGTATCTAAGGTTCACTATGAATAGCACAACAGACTCCACCCACACAAAGTCAGTGGGTGAAATGACACATACAAGATTGTAAGTGATTGTTTGATCAGCTTCTAGTTTCCAAGCTCTCTAGGGAAAAGAAAAACGCAAACAGAGGCGATGTCTGCCTCTGAATGCAACCGTGTGCTTCATTCCTATGTGAGCTATGCTGAGAACCGTGTCTTAACACGCCAGACCCACGCATCTGCATGAGAGTGGGGACAGACCTGCATACTGTACTGAGCACACGCTGGCGGGTACGGCCCTGAAAGGCTGGAATGTGCCTCCCTATTGAAACCTTTGTAAAATACCCAAAAGTGTGGGAGTCCTCTAACCAGGCAGGGGTTTCATTTCAACCAGATCGATCAAAGTTATCTACAGCAAGACATAGATGTAGTAAGAGAAAAATGAAAGGAATGCGGAGGGGGAAAAAGTGAAGATGGTATGTGGTAGAGAGAGAGAGAGAGAGAGAAAGAGAGAGAGAGAAACAGGTGTTTGCCATCTCCCAGTTTAGGAGTTGAATCCACCTTTATAATCATATCCTTCAGCCCTTAAAGTGGGACATGGATAAACACCTGTTTCTCTCTTTATCCCTCGATCTACGAGCTCAGAATAACTTGCTGCTGCTCCTTCACATGGACCCAAACAAATAATGCATTCAGGCAGATGTGCAGGCCACTCACAGGCAAAAAAACCCAAGGGTTTATTGCCAGGAATCTGACTTCACAAACTACCAGCAAGGTGGGAAATACCAGAGCTAAACTGGGACGAAGTACCATCATACCTGAGTTGACATTTCACATCAACAGGTGATGGCCGACTGGTTAACTATTGGTTTGGAAAACCAATTCAGAAAAGGTTATGAACCAAGAGAGCCACCAACTGTTGTTCACCTGTGTATTTATTTATGTTTATGACTCAGGAAACAATAAGAGTCATAAAGCCATGACATCATACCACTGAATAAGGAAACTACAGACTGTGTGAAACAACAGCGGGAAAAAAAAGAGCTGGACAATGAAGTAACTGAGGACATGTGGCTGCATGCCTGGGAAACAAAATCTTCCTTCAGCAACCTCCGGACTTGGAGAGACTTCTGCTGGAAAAACTTGATTTCCTTTGGTAATCACTCCCAAACAGAAGTCTAAACAAACTGCTCCTCAGCTATGCTGCTAGAGGGAATGTGGGGACGATGATCGGTCTCAGTTGGTCACACTCATGTTTTCTGGCCTTGTCCCTCTATTTAGTTTGTCTAGAAGGACGCAGCAGCAACAATCGTCATTAAAACCCTGGGGGTTTTAGCATCAGTGCAACATTCACATCCCTCCAACACAGACACACATCAGGGAGAAAACAAACTGAGACTACATCTCTGGCTGCCTATTAATCCATGATGCCCTGTGACTAACATGAGAATCAGACAAACACAAAAAAAAAAAAAAAAAAAAAGAAAAAAAAGTGTGTTCATGCCTTGCAGTCACTCTTTTGTTTATTTCATCCAACTCTTTCTCATGTGTCCCATTAGCACTGGTTGGGTTTTTGACCTTGTTATATTTAAATAACTTTCAAAAGCCTTGAGGGTGTAAAATGTCCAACAATTATAATGAGACATAAGTGTTGATTAAATAAAAAAAAGAAACTGTTGACATGTTTTTTTCTTCCTTCCTGTCCTGTTAATTGTCTTGCGATGCCTCAGGTTTACCTCGGGGGGGTTTCCAAACTACAGGTAGGGACTATTTCCCACTTATCTATGATCAGCTAAATGACGTGATCATGTGATAGTCACTGGCTTTGTTGTTGTTGTTACTAAGCAATACAACTGAAATCAACTGATGCAAATGATGCAGAACGGAATGAATATGGAGAAGTCTTTTAAATGGGCCCGTATACGGTTCTCGACGCGGGAACGAATGTCATCCTGAACTTCAGACCAGAAAGAATTTATGATCCCTGAATTGAGACACAGCTGGACAAAGGGTGAGGAGGGGGGGGAGAGAGAGAGAGAGAGAGAGAGGTGATTTCTACTTTGTTGTGTTGGGTTACCAGCAGACTGGATGAGCCTGTTCTGACACGTTCCTCTCTGGTGTTCCCTCAGGAGGCAACGCCCTGCACATTCCCCCTGTGAAGCCTCAACACTTTGCTTCCTGATCAGCAACACTAAAGAAAAAACTCCAGCAGCAACTACTCAATCAGATCAACGGGGCAAAACCACTGTACTGTACCTAATGAGAGCGCCGTGCCATCACATGCTGGCAATAACTGTAAATCTTTTTTTTTTACACTTGTTGCTACCTTCATTACCTGCATTTTAGCACTAAATACATGAGTCAGTGGCAGTTTCCCTGAGATAACATTTGAGAAGAAATTACAGCAAAAGAAAAAGGCGTCACGCTTCTTGATTTCAGTTAAAAAACGAACCAGAATCACAGGATGTGATTCATGAGCACAAAGGAAATCCCAAGATGACAAAAAAAAAAGCAGCTGAATTACAAATCTCTAAAAACCCCACACTGCTGATTAAACACACCGACTGATCCTCATTACTACAGAAGCAATCTTAGAAAGAGGCCTCAACTCAACTTCCACTGATATTCAGCTTTGGTGTTAACGCTTGCACATAAAGTAGTTTCCTCTGGTTAAACTGGTTAGACTAACTGATGTAGCATGATATCTCTTATATATATATATATATATATATATCCTAGATATATCCTCATTTCCCCACCTCAAACCAAGACAACAGGCCATTCTCACTCCTCAGGTCAATAATCTCTTTCTCTTTCTCAGAGCCACAAAATGCCACTGAGATTGTTCATTTAACAGAAAAAAATACTTTAGCTGTTGCTTATTTCAAGGAAAGACTTGTCGGACTTGTTTAGATGGAGGAGGAGGAATCCATATTTAGTCACTGTCTACTTAGGGGCTGACCTCATCGGATCATGCGTGGGAGTGTGATTTGTAACAAGCGGACCTGGATTGTTTGTGTAAAAGCTCAGAGAATGCATCGAAATACTCAGGTTCAATATGTCTCCACACACCTTCTGTTCCTGCAGTTACTATAGACTTGTAGCAGATCAAACTAAGCAGTAAAAGCACAACTTTAATGAATGGACAAGCATGAAACCACTGCCTAAGTGTCTGACCACCATACTTTAAATGAAGTGAAACCAACCAATGCCTTGTTCCCCCTTGCTGATCTGAGCACTTGGCACCGAAGACATGCCTTAATGTGAGTCCCCGCCTCGTACTTATGAAATACAATCTTTGCTAAGGAGGCGGGTATTTCTGCAGAAAAGTGTGTGGTCTAGTTTGATGACAGTTATTTTTTAAACATGTTTCATATAATTGCACAAACAAGTGAAACAGAAAGCAAGAGATCACAGCAACATGTGGGCAAATGTGTCGTTCTGTTACTCACTGACAGAGCTACTGTGACAGCCGCATAAACAACAAAGACATAATTTCACGTAATGTGTGAGAGTGAAACTGATGCTTTGTGGTAAAGCAAAAAAACTCAGAAAAAGAAAATGTGTGATTTCCCACTTGACAGACGCTGTTTTGCTCTTTAGTGCTTTTCAATTTGAGAGAAATCCAAACTGTGAGAGAACAGAGCAAAGACAAACTATCAAAAAGTCTGCATTTTACCCCGACAAGCACAGGTTTGCCGTCATGTTTGTTAAACAGGGACACGTTTATGGCCTTTTATGATTGTCGCTGCAGTTTACCTTAGAGATATAAAACTTTACAGAAGACCACTGTCCTTCACAGTCTGGATGATACAGCCCTTCCCGGTTATTGTTGATTACACAACTTTTTTGTCACAGGAAGTGCAAGACACATGTTTCCAATTTGCAGTTCCTGTATGTATCCTGTATATTTTCTTTATTTGCCAGTTGGGTTTTAGCGCAGAAGTGATTACCATATCTAAAAAAAAAAAAAGGCTAGAGATGAGAACAGGAACTTCTTATCAGCTATATTCAGCAGATAAGAGAAAATCAACCAAGGACTTGAGTGTTGAATTTACACTGAAAACATTAGCACAAGCATGTTAGTTTATAGTGAACTGACAGATAAAGATAATTTGAAGCTTTCTCAGCTGAAAAGTTATTTTTGATAAATAGTCAACAGATGTATCCTTTCCATTTGCCCATTTCTGCTGAACCAACATTCATGACAATAAAAACCCATACTCATGTTTTAGTTTCTGAAATCCAGAAAAGGTTTGACATTTTTATGATTAAACAGCTTAAATCAGGGATGTCAAACCGATTCCACAAAGGGCCGGTGTGGCTGCAGGTTTTTGTTCCAACCAAGCAGCAGCACACCAGACCTGACTCAGTTAATCAACTGATGTCAGTCTTCAGACAGCTGATTGGTCAAACTGTGTGCTCTTGACTGGTTGGAACAAAAACCTGCAGCCACACCGGCCCTTCATGGAATCAGTTTGACATGCCTGGCTTAAATGATGAATTGTTAAAACAAACTATTTTTCCGAGCTGTTGGTTGGAAACAACACAACACATATGTCATATCTGGGTCTATGGAAATGATGATGCATGTAACAGGGGATATTGTCAATGAAAGCAGTCATGCAGTTCCAAATTTGAGATGTTATCACTGGAGATGGGTCAAAGGATGTTTCAAAATTTCCCAAAGCCATCGCGATTTCTTTAAATATGTTCTTAAAATTGTTGCGTCTAACCAACTGTTAAAACTATATTGACATTGTGTATTGAATCTTAACATGTAACAACCTTTAAAGAGAAATGTTTTACAGTCTTGTTTGATAAATTTGATCACTCAATGGTGATCAGACATGTTGTTGATTTTTCCACTGACTTACTTCTTTTTACCTCAGGTACGTGCTATGTGTCATGAAATAACGATAAAAATTGTGTGCATTAGATCTCACGCTCAGATAGCGACATAGAACAAAAATTAGTAAGTCTTTCAGTGTTAACGGCTACAGCAGTCATAGGGGCGCAGGAATTTTCCACCTCCACCTCACAGACACCTACCTCCAGCACTGGTCCTGCTCCGAGGATGGCCCGCTCCAGCCCGCTGGAGTACGTGTTCTGGCTCAGTGCAGTCAGGCAGTGGATGAGATAGCTGCTGCTTTCTGTCTTCCCAGAGCCGCTCTCACCAGATATGACAATACACTGGTTTATCTGCCTGTTCAGCATGGTACGAAAGGCCACATCTGCTATGGCAAAAATGTGAGGGCTTAGTTTCCCCAGTGGCTGGTTCTCGTACATCTTGACATAGTTGGGGTTGTAGTAAACCGGTAGGAACTTATTGGGATTGATGGCGATGAGGATGTTGCCGGCATAGGTGTAGATCTTGAACTTGTAGAAGCGTTGGCGCAAAGCCTCCAGGATATTCTCCTCAGTCACAGACTGGAGGTCACAGAGGTCATCGTAGCCCACCTTGTTTTCGTCTTTGTTGACTCCATTGTTGCCTTGCTGCTGCTGCTGCAGGATGAAGTGGTACCCCTTGCTCTGAGGGTGCCACCTCTGTGCCTCGGGCGGCCACAGCAGGACTCTCTCCAGGGGATGGTCACCATCTCCCAGCAGCCTCTCCTCTCCGCTGATCTGTCTGACTTCCAGCAGCCTGTATGTCTTGCCGGAGTCCAGCCCCAGAGTGACCACGGCATTGTGGATGATGGACTTCACCGTGTCCCCACCGCTGACCTGCAGAGGACAGTAGGCAGCTGTGTCCTGGGACACCCTGGGGTAGATCTGCACAACACGGGCCTCTCCATCCTGCTCAAGGGCCCCAGCTCCATGTGTAGTGCTCATCTTGGTACACGGAGGCAGGCTTCAGCATAACTCACTGCCCCAACTCTGTCAGCTCCCACTGGGCAAACATACACACACACACATAATGTTACTAAAGACAAGTTTATAAAGAGGAAGAGAGTGAACATTCAGTCTAAAATGCAAGTAAAACCGAGCCACATTTGATTTTATATTTACAAAATTTACTTTTTTGTGTGAAAACTGACATTAGAGACACCAAAACAAGATTTTTGTATCACCTCACATACATACATACAGTATATACTGCATCAACAACAGTCCACATAACAATTCCCACTTTCACCTCCGCCCAGGTGAAACATGTCAACCAGCAACAAGAGCGAAACTGAATAAAATGTCAAATAAAATCTTACCTTTCGAGAAAAAACACTCATTTCATCTTTTAAAAGTCCCAAAATATTCTTGACAGCGAAGACAGAAGACAGTTTATTTTCAGCGTCAACCAACTCCAGTCACACAACTTCAGGAAAAACGAAAAAAAGGAGGAAAAGAAAGAGAGACTTTCTTTACCTGAGCTTCCCAGATAAAGGTGAGTCAACAAACTGTTTACACGCCGATTTTAAATGATGATTTTAAAGGACGTCCCAGCATTTCGTCGTCGTCGTCTTTTCCTCCAATAAATCACGGTTTCTTTGAGATATTGAGCGTTAACGTCTCCTCCTTGTTGTCCCGGTTGAAAAGTTAGGCTAACGTTACTTCCTAGATTTCTTCACACACACCACACACACACACACACATACTGACACATACACTCTCTCTCTCTCTCTCTCACACACACACACACACACACACGTCGACGAAGGGGGTAATAAAGTGTTTTCTCCACCGACTTCAAACATGTCACCGTGTCGCTAACGGGAGATGAAACCGTTGAAGATCAACAGTTTTCACCGGAGAGACGCGGCGGCGACACTTCGACACAGAGAGACGTTAATACACCGCAGCGTCACGAGCCAATAGTTTAATTGACCTCATTGGTTATGACGGGTGAGGAGGAGAGGGGGCGCCCCCTGCTGGATCAGTCAGGTATTACAACCGTCATCCCAGTACATACTGTAGATTACGGAACAGCCAGAAAGGGGACACAAAATGACCACAAGAAGATGACAAAGTGAAGTTAAGCAACCACAAAGACACTCCTAAAGAGGAAGAGATGTTAAATTATCACAGACTGCCAGATTTATTTATTTTTTAAATGGTGCAATGGGACACATCTCTTTCGACATAGAGATGCAAAATGACCACGAGACATAAAAATGAACACAAAGAGACAGAAATTCATCATAAAGACAAAAGAGACACAACATGAGTGCACTGAGATGCAAAATAACATCTCACAAAAGTGAATACAAAGTGAAAAAGTCCCTAACCCTAACGTAAACATACATAGATTGACCACAAAGTGCCAAGGTGCTTTAATACAAACAGAGATTGTACATTTTTTACAAAGTGGCATTAAATGGGTATAAAGTGACCACAAAGAGACACAAATGACTACATGTAGATGCAAAATGACTTTACTGAGACACAAAATGAATACAAAGACACAGAGAGTCAACACAAACATACACATATGACCACAAAGAGACATATAACATCCAAAGGTGAAAGTTACCACAAAATGGTTTAGGCAAAGAGACAAAAATCACTAAAAAGGAAGAGACGGAAAATAATCACAACAGATCAACAGCTACAAAGGAAAAAAAGTGGCCGAGAGACACATAAAAACAATATGCAGATGCAAAATGACAATGTGACACAAAATGAATGGAAAGAAACAAAAATTCAACATAAAGATACATAAAATAACCACATAGTGAGATAATACGGCCACAAGGTGCTATAAAAACAACCACTGACACAAAAATGCTCACGATATAATGAAAGACGACCACAAAGAAAAAAAAAGATTCTCAAACTGATCACAATGTGACATGCAACAGGCAAAAAAGTGACCACAGAGACATAAAGTAACGACAGAGATCCAAAATGTCTAATGACACACAAAATGAATATAATGTGACAAAAATTCAACACAGATGTGAAACAGTACGAAAAAAGAGATGAGAGCCAACCACAAATAAACACAAAAAACACTAGAAAAAGATGCAAAATCAATCACAAAACATCAAGCTGACCACAAAAGATGTGAAACTACACAAAATGGCGAACTCTCTTACAATCAGGAGCATTCTTCTGAAAATATCATATAAAATGTGTTCATTTACAAAGGGAATGGGGATTTATGTGGCCTGTTATGGGCCTTATAGTGAGCACAGGTCAGTTAGTTGTCAGCTGATACTGATCTTATCTTATTTGATTATTTGTGCTATTAACATCATCTGTTCTGTTTTATAGGACGTTTTCTTTATTTAACAAAGGTGTAGGATGCAATAAAAGCAACATGTGCGTAACATAATGCAAAATCCTCCTGTGCATTTTATTGTATGCGTCACACAGGGTTGAATTTTGCCCATGTTGTGTGTGCAAATGAACGTCTCATTTACATCTCGTCTGTTGGTTTGATCTTCACTGAATCATAATGTCTATTTCATTTTGAATCGCTGCAAAACTTTCTGCTGCCACTGGTCTGTGATGTGATACACTATTACATTATCTCACCTGCACACTTTATTCCTGTCTTTGACTGTTTAAACAATGGTGTTTTGTGTTCATCGCTTAACTTCAGTCGGTTTAAATCATCATAAACCTGCTAACTTACATAGAGTCCCACAAATGATGTATGACAACAGATTTTTGCCACATTGAGTGCAGATATTTTAATAGTTATAGGCACAGTCTTTTACAAAAACAAAAGGAAAAGCAGTATCTATGAAGGCTGTACTTTCAAGATGCCCCCCACCTTTATTTGAGAGAGGATAATAACCTGAACTGCTCATTTTTTGTGTGAAACTGCAAAAATCAGCACAAATACCAATTAAATAAAAACTCTATCTGTTGTTACTTAACTTTCAGTTGTGCACTGCAGAAATGTAATTACAGAGAAATCACTGAAAGTCACTGTGAACAACTACATCACTTTTTCAGCAACAAGTTCTATACATTCACGGCCACGTCTGCAAAAAATTGTTTTAATGAACGAGCCCACAGGAAGATGGCCCAAGGTGAAAAGTAATTGCTCACATGACACCCTGACAAGTGAGGACATCCAAAATCAATAGCATGTCATACGAAGACCAGCTCTCCTTATGCTAATGCGGCTCCTGTCCGTTCAGGTGTATAATGACTGCGGAGGTGTTGAGCCGGTGTATCCCAATTTGGGGAAGACGCATGCAGACACACTGACAGCTTATTATGGTGTGAGGAATGAAGAGAGGCGACGTAAAGTGTTACTCAGCACAAATCAGCTGCTGTTGATAACGACTACCTGCAGAGGCAGCCAGATTCACCCACACAGCAAGACAAATTAGCACACACACACACACACATATGTATATATGTACACACATATGTATATATGTGTGTGTGTGTATACAAATGCATGTACATCTTCCAAATGTATCAGAATGGCAAATTCATCACTAAAAATACCTTCTTAACAAGTTTGTGGTCATTTCTGGTGCGTTCATTGTGATCACTTTAAATGGGGACCATGATGGAGTCTCATTGGGTGTCACTCTTGTTCCTGCTGGACTGAGCCAGTTCTGCAAAGACACACTGAATCCAGTTCAGTAGGCACGAGAGTACACAACCTGAAAAGGTCAAAAAGTATTGTTGGCATATTCCCTATAAGATTCAAAGTTTAACAAGTGATGTTTTAACCCCTGCAATGCAAATGAAGTGTGGATTGGACAAAGCAGTGATACTTGACTGAAATCAGGTTTATCTTATGAATAATACAACTGTAGGTGATGATCCTGTGAGCTCATGTCAGAGGACAACTATGAAAATGGGCTTCACAAATCACATTGATGAGATCTTCTGTCGCCTAACGTCCTTTCTTCTCCTTCTTCATAAACCCTCCATAAATCAAAAGAAACCAAATACTATACAGTGTGTCTGGACATGCACAGGCTTTTACAGCATTCCTCTTTGCTTTACAGCGCAGGTGGCCGTGCTTTTTCATCCCATGCATCCTTTCACCCGCCCTCACCTCTCTGTTTGGGGACGGCCGGGGCTCTCAGGTGGGAGCTCATTCTTTCATGTCAGATGCTGAACTTAGCCACTGTGAACAATTCCTGTTTGGTTTAATGCTCACTAATGAGCTAAGTTCTGCATCTCCAGAAAAGTCATTTTGCACAGGCATTCAAAGAGAGGGGAAATGTAAGAAGCGTGTGTCTCATTCTGCAAGAAAACAAAACCAAACAAAAAAAAAAAAAAGAACTCTTTGTACAACTCATAAAATTAAACAAGTTTTTAATGGAGATCACAGATTTAATTGAAGTTGCAATCATGCTCGGTCCTGTAAAAGTAATAATGTCTGCTGCATAAACTACGGCCTGTTGTCACACTGTGATTTATCCAAATGAGAAATCCAGCTCCACTGCAGGCAAAGAAGTCATTAAACACAGGGAAAACAGAGGAAATGTGCTCATAAAAATAAACTGCATTCATGTAATTTATTACACTGACCGCTAATATGAATGTAGTGTGTGGAGACATGAGCATAGTGGTTGGCCAAAGAGTTGGGCCACAGTTTATGACTGTAAAATGCAATAACTGAATAGCTCTTTTCATGACCTGCATGTTAATTAGATTTGTAAAAAAAAAAAATTACGAATTTAAAAAAAAGTTATGTTAAGTGCTAAAATTGATATTTTCGCCTCCGAAAAGCTTCTGCAGTTCTGAAAAACTGGTGTAAGACTCTCAGGTGTTTAACCCATGGAGGGGAAGACACCTTAGAAAAGTAAAGAGCTCCATGAATAGGTGGAGAACAGTGACATAGTACTTGATGTACCATTCCTAATATTTCATATAATGTTCTTAGCTTTTCTGTGAAGAACTAGAATTTGTAGTAATTACTTACTACTGCTGTTTTCAAACAGAGAAATGCAGATGAGAAAAAGAACAACCTCATATTGATGTAAAAAAACAAAAACAAATTGGAGGGTCAAACTTAGGCTGGATACAAGGCTCAGCTCTCGGCTTCGTAGCCAGAGAAAGTTTAGCCGACTGTATGTAAATATCGTGACACTTAGGTGTTTTATGATCTTTAAACGCAGAGATCATCTTTCCCTTTTCACACGGTGGGTGTATTTCTCCCCTCTCCGGCTGTGAAGAGACTCTGTCTTTCGTCATTTGTGCCCGGATAGTTTGTCTGAGCCTCGGGACACGGACTCAGTTTTCAGAATAAACTGTGGTGTCATGACATCATGACCGCGCTGTGGAAAACAACTCAATCTCACCTTCATGCCACTTTGATTTGGATCTTCATAGACAAACTTACAACACACACGTTCTTTCTGTCTGTACAGTGTTACTTGTTTTGTGAAACGGGAGAATTTGTGTGCAAGCTTCATGTGAACCAGTTGCACTGGTTTAATCACAGTTAAGTAACAAAAGTAGGACAAGACGGGCTTATTACTGAGATAGTTCTGTCATTTCTTCTTCATAGTCTTAAAAGTTACCCTCATCATCTCATCCTTAAAACTACTTGAAGTTCGCACTCCCACAGCCGCACAAAATCTTGTAAACACAACCCAGAGAGTTGGATTAGTTTCAAGGGTATCAGTGTCCAAGTGAAGTTACCTGAGCTTGGCTGCCATTATGTCATTTTTCACCCTGCTTCAGGAGAAGAAAAGGCAGCTGCAGCCTTTGTCATCCCGCCACCTCCTCCTCTCCTGTGGAGAAGAACTGTGATCATCCATCATGGGATTAAATAAACAGGATAACAAAGCCTCCACCATCACTGTCATATATTACTTTCGTTAACTTTTCTCTGGTCTTTTCTGAGAGGGAGAACCATGTAAATCCTTTCAGAGATGCTGAAGTTGTTATGGGAAAAAAGTGGGTGGAATAGGAGGACGGAGGAGGACGACAAAAAAACAAAACAGGAGGAAAAACTGGCTCAGTCCAAAACAGTCTACACAAGTAAATCAGCAGCGCCGTTACCTGCAAAAACATTCCCACGATAAGAAAGATGCACTTCAGTGTGTTACAGTATCGTTCCAACACATGCAGTGGATTTCATGTTTGTTACATCTCATCTTATGTTCCTCCTCTGTTGACCAAACAGCTGGACCAGCCATCATTCATCTGGTTTTGAAAGCGCCTGTAAAAAAAAAAAAAAAAAAAACCAAAAAAAAAGAA
>OMNW01015851.1:0-11103 GCA_900303245.1 Selene dorsalis
TTTGCAACAACAGAACAGGAAACGTCAGACTGACTGAGTGAGGACAAACGGACTAAATATGACTTAACACAATAAAAAGGAAACGTAATGACAACAATGTGCCTTTTTAACTCTTGCTTTGCCCAGCGACTACAGATAAAAAAAAATATTGTCAGAGACATTATTAATATGCACAGTCCTTGTCAAATAAAAATAGAAAATCCTGAGAGTAAGGGCTGCAAATCATGCAAATCTTATGCACTGAGTACAGACCTCACGTGGAATCTCCTGACATGTAAATGTGCCATACACTGCTATAAATAGGAGCGAGTAAATATTAAATTCATTTAAACCATCTCATTAGTCTCAATGGGTTAAAATAAAATGAGCATCATAGTGGGAACTGTATACTGAAATACTGTTACATAAACCTTCATTAGAAATCCCACTAAAAAGGGAAAAGTCTTTATTTTACTATAAATAGATAAGCCGACCTATAAAGATAAGTGAAATCCACCACCAAAATGAGGATTAAAAAAATACTTCTAAGTTTCTGGAGATATTGCAGAGTTTAATTCTCACCGGAGTTGTAGCCTATATCGCCATGGGAACCCTGTCTTCAACAGTTTCCACAAACTAAAAGGCCTGACAGAGCTGGAAGCCGCCGAAATCATCAACTATTCTCCCTCGAGTAAAACGAGTTCTGCGGCGTCCCCTGCCGATATTAGTCCCGCTCTTACAGGGCTCCAGAGACACAAAAAAACTATCGAGAACGGAAAAGAAAAGACAAAAACTATATTAGAAAGACACACTTTATGATTGCCATCAGTGAAGCTGCCGCCATGACTCAGCACTTTACTCCACTGTGGGCCGACGTCAGACATAAAGGAAGAGGTAAAGGGAAACGGCTAAATAGTGCTAATGAAGCTAATGGAGTAACGGAAGTACTAGACGAACCACTGTTGGCCCACATAAAAGTACGGTGGCCATATTAGGACAAAAATTTGCTCTGTAATGTTGGCTCGATGATACCTGAGCTGTAAGAACGCAAATGTTATGATATTCATAAACCAAAAGTTAGCATGCTTAACAACAGTGGACGTGAGTTAATTTATTGCTAGTTAGTTAATAGTATAGCCTCAACGCAAAACTACGTTAGCTTTAGCCAAAACAAACAGGCCACTCTTACTTTTGTTCTTAGTCTTTCTTTTTACTTACTTAGGTCTTTTTTTTTTTTTGCTGTTGCTAATTATATTTCACCATATACACAACGTAGCCTACTGTTTTGACTGTGTTTAACGTGTACACATACTAAACTGTGACTCTCGAGCTGCTGAGGTGACTTCAGGCAGTCATTACTTAATGGGACAATATGTTGTACTTGAGCTGGTACAACATATTACCTTGAAATCTTCATCTGCTTATTCTGACAGGGAGATGGTGTTGGACTGCACTGTCACCTGCAGTCTTAAGCCTGTATTAATCCCACCATGTAAGCAAATTTACATTAAAACGCATGTATGTACATGTATGTGCACTGCAGGGGAGTTGGGGTTGTTAATCTGCTAATCCACCCCCCACAGAGCCAGATTAATGTTGGCAGATTGATAAGAAATAGTAGGAGGAATTAAAATATATTAGTGTTCCTCTGCCTCACTACAGTCTGATCCAGACAAATCCTTTATCTCACAAGACAACACAGGCTTTTCACTGATGGATTATGTTACATAAAATAACAAGATGTGATCTAATGTGGCACTTGCATTATAGTGGCTCGGTATAAAAACGCTTTCAACTCAGAGTGTCACAATTTAAAAGCCTGAACTTGAACTGAAAGTTTTAGGTCTTTAATCCACTGTAACGGCCCGAAAACCTTCCACAGGAGCTCGTCGACTGAGAGAGAGACAGAAATATAAATACACTGGGGTGTATTTCTAGGTATGATTTTTATTTGTGTGGTTGAATGTAATCGTATAAGCCATTCTGAAAATGCAGCTTTGCTTGTGAGGCAGCCATCAGCTCCTCTTTGATGCTTTATGACAAGTGTTTTTTAAAACAGTATGTTTAACATATTCCTGCGAGGAATGAACAGCTGTACGAGTTCCTCTGATAAGAGGGTGTGTGTGTGTGTGTGCACACAATGTTCCCAGGCTCGTCCATTCGTTCAGCTACCAGCGGCCAAATGCCGAACACCAAACAATGACGCAGCAGCAACAACAAGAGAGAGTAGACTTTATCGGGAATTTAGTTTAAGTAAATTTTAACTGTTTTATGTAAAAGTAGAGAGCAAACATATGCAGTACAGCATGCTAGCACTGTAGTCAATGATGTAAAATGATGTTTTTTAATGAGCTGATATTGTCAATAACGTTTTTTAATGATCGCTGATGATGGTGGTGACCGATACTACCAATGACATGGAGTGAAAGTGAAATACTTTTACAAAAAAAGAAGGAAAAAAAACATAACATCAGGAGAATTGATTTGTTATTTTGACTGTCCTGCGCCATGTTTTGTCGCCTGTGTGACTGGTATTGTTCCTTATAATTCAGTACCTTTTTCTACCATGCGGTGATGCTATAGCGAGCAAAGTTGCCACTAGTTCATTACCCCTGGTAAAAATTCTTCATGTCTGACAGAGGAAATCAGAAAATAAAAAACATTTTTTAACAGAAGTTTTGAGCCTTTTTTCTTCCTCAGAAATTGGAATAAAAACCCTTGAATTATTACCAGAAGTAAAAAATTCAGCTGTTGTCACAATGTGGTCTGAGAGAGTGGGGTTATATAAGGAAAACTCTGGCTCAGAACCCCAATCTAGTTATATAACCCTGGTTTGGGACAGATAATGTGGTTGTGGTGGTGGTGGTGGTGGTGGGGGGGTTGTGTGCACGGGGGAAAAGATTTCAGTGGGGTGAAGAGGACCACATGGGGCAGGGGAAATTTTGGATATCATTCCCCATCTCTCCATCCCTCTTTCCTCTCTTCGATTTCTCTCATTTCATCTCCTCCTTTCCCTCGTCTGCCTGTTTTAGCAGCTTCCTCCCTCCGCTCATTCATCCCTCTAGGTCTTTATTCATATTTTTTTGTACTTCTCTACATTTCTGTCCCTCCCAGCAACGTGTTTCATCATCCACCCGTCATCATCTGTACCAGGCTGGCGCATTAGCATCCATGTCCACGGAGAACAAACCAAAAAGAACAGAGAAAAAAGGGAGAAAGAAGAAAGGGTACGTCGATGAAATGTAGAAAAAAAAGCAGTTGATAAAAGACGAAGGGACGAAGCAGGGAAGTGGTCAGGAAGAGAACGACTGTGGCAGGTCGGGGATAAACAAACACGGCAGTGCCGTGATGCACGAAGCTCAAATAAAAAAAATAACAGCTTTTCTATTCAGCTCAGTGTGCTCCCTTGTCTGCCCGAGGCTTCAACACCCTGAAGGTACCTGTGACGCAACAACAGCATCTCAACATCGTGAGACCCACTGAGACACTTGTATACTCAGATAGTGAGCATGTACCACCTCAAGGTGACGATAATTGACCTTTCATTCATTCATTTCAGTATCCAATGAAATTCAAGGAGAATTAAGGTAGGAATTTAGGAGGTACCACCAGCATACCAAGACATACCAATGAAACAATAGTCAAGAGCTGACATATGTATAGTGTTACGTGCGTCTCTAAAAGTTGTACTTGAATGAAGAGTATTTAAAAAGGCAGTGTTTAAAGGAGCTATGTGTAAATTTTGCTATTGCTACTTTGCTAATCATCATCAGAAGAAAATAAGATGCTCAATATTATATCAGATCTGACCGACTCCACATTTATGCACATTGTTGGCTATTGTTGGCTATGAAAAAGTTGGCTATGAAAAAGAAAGAATCAATTTAAAATACATACACGCATTAAATATTGTGGCGGCTAGTTTGCATATATTTTACATCTGCAGTACGCTCCAACAGACAGATTTATTTTCTCTGCAGATTGAGGTCAGTTGGAGCAAACAGACAAATTCTATTATTATTATTTGTTTTCAATCTCTAATACAGACTGTTATGCAACAGGAGATCCCTGTTTGGTACAACTGTCATCCTGCTCTGGAAAAAAAAAAAAACTAGACTGTCCAGATTGGTACCACCATGCTCAAAGACTGAGAGCCAGACGCTTCAGACGAGTCAGGATTTCAATCTGCATGAATAAACAATGCTGGCTTCATCTCCAACATGTTTTATTTGGCTGATATCAGCCTTCCCCTTCTAATACACAGCTGAGGGCTCCTCGGGTTAAATTAACAGGCTGCAGAGCATGTTCACTCCTCCGTTAGCAGCATTAAACAAGAACATGAGCTGACAAGCAGGCGAGTGCGATGTGCAGTGAGACAGAAAAGTAATATAAAGTTAAGGAGAGTAGGAGGTCAGTGGATAGAGACTGCAGTTTCTAAGACACTAAACTAAAACTGCAACTGGCAACAAGTCCTACAAACAGCAAGATATGACTGTGATACATACATCTACCTTTTGGTATAGAAGCAGATTTCTACTGCAGTTCCACGCAAAATAGATACTGTTTCTTTTGCTTTGTAATACTTTGTCAAATAGTTTGAATTCACATGCCGTCATTAATCATTTTTTGAGTTTGCATATTCAAATTGCACAATAAGGTGGTCAACGAATGCAGAAACTGAGCAGTCCAGTGAACTACATGTGAACTCAGGGTCCACTCTCAGGTACCATCTGATACTTTTTGGCCACTAGCAACACTCTCATAACTGGGTCCATGTTTCGGTTGAGTTGCTGGTACTGACATTGGTACATAAACATAGTAACTGGACTGCCGATGGACCTTTAGACTTTCTTATGCATCAGTTTATTCACATTGGATGATTATCCAGACTTAAAACCGCAGTGTGTTCGGGATCTTTGGTAGCTAGAAAAATAAAGGTCTGTGGGTTTAAACATTGAAGTCAACCCAAAGTTTCCTATTGAAGAATAAAGCCTTGAGCTAATTGTAGTGCTGGACCTACAGCTCTTAACCTTTTAATTAGATGAACAAGGGCAAAGCCTCCGCACTTCAGAGGGTTTCCATTATCATTACTTGGGCTGCTATTTGATCCTCAGATGTATACAAGTCCAACAACACACACACATTATACAGACCCACACAGAAATACACACAATCTGATAAACACTCCACTTTCCTCCACCCCACTCCACATTGTTGTGCTGAGGGAGGATTAGGTCTATACCCTGTGTTTTGGTATTTAGTTCTGCTCTGTTATGCTCTTTAATTTCATTTGCCTCCTGCAGTCTTACTCCGCAGTCCCTTAATTAAATCATAATCAGTGTTGTTGGTTTTGTGGTTAAACATTTATCTCCGCTCAAAGCCAAACAACAATACAAACAAATGGAGAAAAAGCACCGGAGATCCTTCCAAATGCACTGAGGCCAAATCTGCGGCGGGGGCATCGGGTCACTTTTGTTTATTTCTGAGATTTCTGTTACAAAATGAGCTGTGCAACATTTATGAAGGGAAACAAATGCAGATAGCAATTTGTACCAAATGTGACAGGAAGTATTTGGTTGCGGAAATCAAAACACATATCGACCAAATCCTGCAGAGACGAAGATCAGGGGCTGATTTATAAGTGTCCAAAAATTCAGTGCAGGTTTGGAACTGAAACTCCCTCATTGTTTCTTCAGGTCGTGGCAGGAACAGATGATTTTAGGGTTGAAACCATTGAAGAGGTCGGGATAACAAACCGTTCACAGGCTCTGAAGATCTTTTTGTAAGGAAACTTGGAGCTGCTGCTAGAAACTGGACTGCAGAGACTAGAAAAAGTTTTTTCCCATTTTAAAGTTAGAAACTCAGCATGATGAGCATGATGTGATGTTTCTAACCATCAGGGTGGAATCAGATGAATATCTCCCCCTTCTTGGCTGCAAAAGTGAATCCCTGCATTGCCAGAAAATCACCAAAACTGAAGCTGGACGTCCACCAGCTCCAGTCTGTCACATTATTTCCAAGTGTATTAAATATTAAACCCCCCCTCTGAATGACCACCAGCCTTGTAAAAGACCCCTGTGGGACTTCCCTGTGATCGGCCCGGCAACAACAACAACACCACATGATATCATCGCTGCGAGATGCTTCTCTGCTGCTGGTTGATGTCATCCCCACAGGCACAGATGAGAAGCGTGGGAAACAACATCACACTTGGAGTAATTTGTCAGAGGCATTCTGCTGTGGTGAGGAGTCTGACCGAGGCTGCACGAGGAGACGGGATGAAAGCCAAAAGAATAAAAACTGTGTTGTGTTTGTTTGACGAATTTAGGTCGAAAGTTGAGCATCCATCAAAATCAAAGCCAAGTATTTACTTAAACAGCTTTTAGACAAACTGAGCTGCTGATAATAGTAGCACCTGTAAGGCTGCGGCAATCAGCCTCAACAGAAACCCAAAAACTACAAAGACACCAAACTCTGACCCTCAGGTACATTATCTGGACTAGGACTTGACTGACAACCCCTCGACTTTCATTAGGTTTAATTTAAGCATGACTCCAGTTGTCTCATTTTCACGACATTATCATTGTGTCCAGACGACTTTACGATCAGGATCTTGTCGTGAGATCAGTGGTTAATGAGGACAATGATCAACCCGGGGCATTGTGGTGGTTCACCTGGTAGAGCTCGTACCATGAAGGTCAGACCGACCCAACTTCGAGTCTGACCCCTCATTGTATGTCTTCCCCTATACATCTCTCACTGTTACTATAGGAACAAAATGCACTAAAATAATCATAAAATCTCTCTTTTTTTGGAAAATCAATAAGACAACAGTCAGGATGTGGAGAGAGAGTCTAAGGACAACAAGGTAAATGGAAAAAACATCTAAAGATCCTCAAGGTGTACCACCTGCCATCAAAATATGATGATATATATAATCTATATCATTAATGCTGGTATACAGCAACACGCCTACTATGGACATGACCTTTTTCTGACAAACAAATCTCCTCAAGAAGCCGAGAAGACCTTTAAAAACAAATTCACTAAGAAGCTGCATTGATGTGCAGATATAAAGCCCTGACAGTGAAATATCAGTGTGCATGAATGTAAACACCCTCAGCGTTGAGTCCCAGGCTCTGGCTCCTCAGGCAGGGTGGGCGGACTCTGATCTGCTGTCCCACACATTCCTCCAGACCAGAGAAAATCGGTTAATCCCCGGAGAGCAGATAACCTAATACCGCTGGACACGCTGCGGTCAGACACCGGGGACAAGACGTTCTCCACTCAACCACCCCAAAACACTGTGGAAAACAACCCCACCATCCAAGCCTCGACATGCTCTCTCACTTCACATGTTATTTTTTATTTATACTTTCTAGGATTGAAACACTTTTTTTTTTATTGGTCGAGGCCTCATTTTGTAAGAACACATAAGTACTTCAGGGGTTATGAACACTTTTAAAACTTTGCAGCTAAATAATCAAAGTGCTGCAGGGAAAGCTGTGGGATAATTAGTGATTGTCAAACTTATGAAGGAGTGTGTGTGGGTGTTGTGGGGGGTGGGTGTGTTGGGTGGTTGGCATCACAGACATAAATGCTGCTACAAGTCTGAGAGTAATTTTCTGTCTCAATGGAGGTTTCCATTGGGGGGAAAAATGAGTTTAGTGAGGGATGAAGTTTAATCCCAGGCTGTGAAATTGGCCTCTAATCTTTTTGGGAGGTGCGGAGACACTGATGAGACACAAATCTACACTTAAGTAACAAAATACCTTCAAACACCAAAGTGAAATGAAAGAACAGGGGGGGCGTCCTGGAGACCCAGCGGGCTGCATCGCTTCTCACGCACAAGTGACACGATGACTGTGAGGCTCAACATGTGACTTCTATCACAAGTTAACGTGCCAGAGAAAGTGAAATCACATCCGCTGCAAAGACCAAAGAGCTGCAGGATTTACCAGGGAAGGAGAAAAAACACACAACTCGCTTTTGTGCCACTGAAACTGAAGGAGAATCCAACTGTTGCGTATCCAATGTCGATTGACGTGTGCGCAGAAATGCTTCTGTGCATCAAATCTTTGACCAGCTGCAGGAAGCATCAGGGACATGGAGCTGCTTTATCTCGAGTCCTATTACAAAGCAGTTGTAGCTAAGAGTTCTGCACTGCTGACATCTTTATGTGTAGTTGTCTTGTTTTAAAGCTTATCGTTGCTGAAGAACTCGTCAGGTCTTATATTTAGAGGTGATTTGTTTGCAATGCTTAGTTTTGTCATCATTTCCCTTAGCTAGCCGCTACGCTAGTGTCAGTGAGCCCTTGTTGAACATGCAAACACAAACGCTCCTGTTCAGATGCAGTAATTCTGGGATGTACATGGTGTTTTAAAACTCTCAGAGCTGCATAAAAGAAAAAAAGTCATGTTTTGCAGATGTTTTAGCTTGTAGCTTGTGGCTCGTAGCTCTTCAAACACAAAAAAGCAGCCTCATGAAAACACTATTTTCAAAAGTGGTGTCAATCTTTCTCTTCCATGACGGGCCGGAGCTTGGCAAGAGTCTGGACTCACTTCAGACTGTTGTGGTTCAATGCGATGTAGCAGCCATCTTGGACAGCGGGAACCAACCACAGCGCAATATTCAGGAGGTCAGAGAAGCAGCTCATGTGTCATCTCACGGTCTCCAGATCCTTCCTCTCTACTGTCATCAGGCTGTACAACACTTGAACCAAAGAAAGCTTCAAATCAAAATACAGATACAAATAACAGCATCTATGCATCAGTTTAAACCTTTGCTTTCAAAGCTGCTTCAGTATTTAGAAGTGCCGACCCTTGCGCTGAGCATCTCATGTAGCACTGAGCTGACTCTTAGTGGTTTGTTAGCAATGCACTTATGAATTTATGATGGTGGTTTGGTTTTTCCAGCTCTTCCCCTCTGAGGTTTATGGTGATTTGCTTTGGACCAAAATGCACAAATGAATGTAAAATCATGGCTTTGTCATTACAAAGAAGCCACTGGATGAATCTACTTTAGTCTTTCTGCACGAAAACAAGTGTTAACAGATGTCTTACAGCGGCATGGACAACGTTTGCTAAGATCCAGATTGCATGTGCATCACATGTGAGCTCTGGCTGTGTTTGTTGCCTGTAAATCAGCATGTGCTATCAGCACCTGTTGCAATGTCCCTGCAGTTCCCTCCTCCTTCTGCTTCTGCTTCTTCTTCTGTGAATATACTCATTCTGATCAGATGTGTTTCTTTTCTCCAGCTGAAAGATTTTCAACTTTGTCAGGAGAACCAGGGAGACCAAAGAGTTTCCTGAACTTTGAAATAACTTGCAGAGATCTGACGCCGTTCTCCACTGGGATTCCTGCTTTAGCTCCACACGGCAGCCTTTTCACATAACGACACTGTGAGACACACACACACACACACACTGAGCTCTACACAGCCACACACGCACTGCGTTGAACAGCCAAGCAAACCAGCGTCAAGGAAGAAATTTCGCAGCAGTGTAAAAGACAAATCTGTGGGTTTGATGGGTGGAGCGGAAATGCAAGGTGTGCGTACGTGAATGTGCACCTTTGTGTGAGTCAATTGAAAATCAAACATTGTCACTGATTCTGATAAAAGAGAAGTGTTTTTAAACATATGTAGACTCTGTTATATTTCTGTATTCACTTACATACTCTTTTTTTCTCTGACTTCTTCACACTCTCTCTCTCTCTCTCTGCCGTGCTGCCTTCAAGGCTCCAGGTTCAACTTAATATCTGCAGAGTGTTGACGTCTGCAGGCAGAGTTGTTGAGGCGCTGACAGCAGGACATGAGCTTCACGCTCACCCTGTGACACCCGGTGCACAACACTCAAAATGAGACGCTGCACAAACGCGACTGAGGAACAATACGAATCGATTTCCATATCAGAAAATGTGTTTTCTCTGTTGCTGGTTGAGGTGAGACAACAGTGTTTCAACCTCGACCCTGGTCATGAAGGTTTTTAAATTTGATGCTGAAACAAAACCAAACCATGAAGAAAAAAAATCTCTCTTTGAACTTTTGTGGTTTGTTACATCAATTGAACACTGAAATTAGTCAATGTGCAATATTATTATGATAAGTATAATCCAGGCTCAGACGAGGGGGTTGGTGTTAAAATAAATCAAGTTTGGCCCAAGTCTGGCTCAGTTCCAGACTAAATCCAAAGTCTATCCAGTCATAAGCGCAACCTGATCCTCAGCTGACATGAACCTGATTGCCAGACTAATCCTGTCTGACCCAAATCCAATTCCTGGACCAACTCAAGCCCAACAAAAAGAACCAATCCAGTCCTGACCTAAACTCCACCTGAACCAAGCCCCATCCTAAACCCGAGCCTCGTCCAGGCTTCGCCCGATCCAAGCATCATCCTGGCTATAACGTAATCCGCCTCAACACCAAACTAATATCTTACCTACAACACAACCCTGAGCCAAATGCCCGATTGACACCCAATCCAATCCTGACCTCAACTCCATCAATAGTCCTGACCAAATCAGATGCCAATCCTACCCCGAGCCTCATCCAGGTCACATAATCCTAGCCTGCCTCCTGCCAACCGTAAACCAGATTCCTCCCTAAACACCACCCTGACCCAAACCTACCCCCCCGACCAGAGCCTGATCCAAACACACTGTGAACATGTAAACACAACAATTCCCAGACTCAGCCTGAGGTTGGTATTTCACTCATTGGTCTCTTTCAACCACAACTTTGATCTCTCTCTCTTTCAAGAAGCTTCAAGAAGTTTTAGTCACCTGAATCAAATCAAATCAGAACCACAGAGGCAGCATATCAACACAAACATCACATGAGGAGCTGAAGTCCACATGTTAGAGGCTAAAGACAGACAGGTAGGTAAGAGAGAGAGAGAGACCTCACCCACCTCACCCTCCCACATACCTGAGTGCAGTCCAACTCCACCGTCCTGCAGCCAAATAGATATAAAAGAAACAAACCAACCAACCAAACAAAAAGCACTGATAACGCAGAGATAAAAGAGAGGGACAGTGAATGCACCGTCTTTTCCCTTCAGATAGAAAATGGAGGGAAAAGAGAGGAGAGGAGGACGAGTGTTGGGGTGGGAGGGGAGCGATGGA
>OMNW01015859.1:0-10027 GCA_900303245.1 Selene dorsalis
AAAAAAAATATCAAAGCATATTTTTATATTTAAGAGTTGAAAGCTGCATCATTGTAGGCTCAGCAGCATGATCTTTTTTTTTTTTTTTTTTGTTATTTTTATAAACTTTTTTTAAATTCTGGAAATGGACACAAATTGACCCTGAGTGCTGCCTCATATTCCCACCAACCCATGACACTGGATCCTGTATTTGACTGTTCTCTATGTTCATCTGTCTCTGTCTCTTATCATGCTCAATGTGATTATCGAAGCTTATTTAAGTGTCAGACTCGACGGAACGGCACATGACTATGATTAGAAGCTGATGTAAAGGTTTGAATCCAGTCTGGGCTCAGGCTCACCACCTGAAGTACCTCGTTTACAGCATTTCTCATTTCCTCAGTAGGTTTTCTTTTTCCACCAGGTGTGAATTATTTAATAACATATCTTAGCTGTAAAAAATAACTTGGATTTGTTTTTCTTTTTTTTCTTTTTTTTTGGAGCATCTTGTATCATGTTTTTTCCTTCAGTAATACCGTTGTAAATTTTTGTAATATAGTAAATCAGTGGTCTTTTTCCTCAGGCTTTTTGGATTTATTATGACTCTACTTTTCCCCATCAACTCAGGCTTTTTTGTCGTTCTACTATTGACTTTATGTACAATAGGTCTTTCCTGATAATGCTTTCAGAATGTAACTTTTAGTAAAGGGAAAGTTCTTAAACAATACTCAGTTTTATTCACTAGTGCTTAGTTCTTTTGTCTCAGTGAAACAAGCGAGTTGGAAGGAACTGACTTTTGTAATCGCAGTCTGAAGAGAGACGTCGTCTTTCACTAGAAGCACCTGTTAGATCTTAAATAATCTTTTTACATGATTATGTTTTCTTTACCTTTTTTTCATTTTATTTTCTGTGTAGGCAATAATAATGTTTCTATGCAGCCAAGTATATTTGTGGTGAACCACCCAACTGAATGAAGTCACTGTTACAGTTCACACTGTTGTACATAAATTTCCGCTATTTCAAAAATGAATTTACACTGAAAGTGCATGAATTTTTATGAACTGTTTTATATAGTTGTTTACAAAGCCATTAAAATCAATCAGTGTACTCACTCGTACCAAGTCTTCAACACAGTGTCCAGTTTGTAATTCTGTCAGGACGCTCGTCTCGTTAAACTTTATTAGGAACAGCCGTACTCACGTGACACAACACTCGTCCCATCAGCCAATCGTGCGGCAGCAGTGGAGTGTAGAAATTCCTGCAGCTCAGATGAGGAGCTTCAGTTCATGTTCTCATCAAACATCAGAGCGTCAGTGACTTGACTGTGACATGATTGTTGGTCTGAGTTTGTACAACAACTAAAGGCTTGAGTGAGAGAGAGCAGAGGAGTGGACACACTATCTGGAGCTGCGGTCACTAAGATAACCACTCTACAAATCTCTTCAGCTTTATCAGCACAACATACTGGATGTCAAGGCTTCACAGGGTTGGTCAAGACCTCAGAGAAAGCTGACGGTTCCCGCAGTGAGCAGCAGTGGTGGGGGAGGCCTGAACCACCTCTGACTAGAAGCCTGGACAAAGAAGACGGTCTGAAGCCTGATGTGAGATGTAGAGATGGTGTCTGGACCACAGGAGAGGTCACGACCTCTACAGACATCAGTCAATCAATACTGATCTGAAGCTGAGTTTCGAGCACTACGACAATATCTCCTATAAGGCCATGGTGTGGGATCAGGTCATTTAATCAGCAGTCACTCTGGTTTCCTTTTTTACCGCTACACAGCAGGAACAGGTCCAACAACCTTCACTGGCATGATGTCATGTGGTGTTGCTGACTCAACAGTTCACACACGCCTCAGTTGAGGAACTACAAACCTCACACTTTGGTTTTTAGTCAAGTTTTCAGGATCTAGACTTTCTCACACACACACACACACACACACACGCTCCTGAGGCCCACTGTTGTGCCACGCGTCGTCATAGTGTTTTGTCATGGCAACAGTCCTTTGTTATCTCACAGATGAGTCATCAGTATAAGACCTGACTTTATTCAGTGACTTCTACGGGTAACAGCATTAGATAAGTTGAGCTGATCCTGAAAACAAAAAATACTGCTGATGAAACAAAATGAGCTGCACATCACATCATCAAGTAACATCTATTCTGTCGTCTTTACAGTTCAGTCTCTCAGAGCTGAGAGCTGCTCCACCAGCAGGAGGCAGCACAGTCACAGTCAAGCTCAACTGAAAACTGAAGTTTAGAGTTACCGTCCACTCAGCACTCTAGTTTTCTGTGTTTTAGTATCAAGGTCTCACCTCAGCTGCTTTCAATCTACATGAAGCAGGAGTGTCACACAAGCCAGACTGTCCAGTCCAGCCTGTGGGATGAATTTGCAGAGTGTGAGAATAACAGAAGACAGAAGAGAAATAATATTGTTGACACTGCACATATTGTTGTTCATAATGTTTTGTAAGAGGACAGTTCATTTACTGTAACCTTCTTAATAATGTACTTGTTCTTCTTTGCTCTAGAACAAAGGGAAAAATTCATATTCTAGTTAGATTCTAGTCCACACAGAGAGAAAAAGATCGAACTAACAGGCAGATTTTAAAAAGAAGTTGTGAGCCTTCAGCTCTTCATATTAATATTCACCTGTTAAACACAACTGACCACATGTTCTGGTTGGGTCACTTCAATGAAATGTCTTTTTAGAGATGATGAGTCGTGTCCATGACTGTAGTCAGTGTGGTTCATGTCCTGTTTAAAGTTGGACCCCAGTTAAAATCTGTCAAGTGATGACAGATGATTCATTACATGAGTTCCATCGCTGAACAAACATGTCACATGAGCCTGTGAGGAGCCTGACTGGACTGGACAGGCTTTACTCACTGTTTGCTTTTAGTTTAATAGAGTTTGAGTACAGCTGTGGTCTACATATCATTTGAAGTAAACTGATGAGGCCATCACCCCAACCCAGGTATTTAGTGAGGTTCATACAAATCCCATGTAAGAGTAGAAAAAGTCAACCACACCTACACAGTGATGCCAGTGTATGTATGTAGGTGTAGGCCAGGCCCATATGTTGTTGTCAGCCACAGTAGATTGTGAAATATTAACCATTTAGTTACCAAAACCGGCCCAGTACTTTTCTCTGACTCTGGGGGCTGCTGCCTTGACCTCCACTGCTGCAGTCACAAACCTTGGTGTCACTTCTTGACCAGGACATGAACTTTACCTCACACATAAAACACATCCGTAGGACACCACCCCCCCACCCCACCAAGTGCTTCTCTCTGTGGGAACAGTTGGTTTCTCTACAACAATGTAAGGGCAGGAAGCAGCCACTCCACTGGGAATCTGAACTGGTTGGTCCATATACCGAGCTTTCCTGGTGCAGACTGTCCTGGAGATGTTGAGAAAGTCCAGTGAAGCAAGATAAACATTTCTGCTGACATCTACAATGTACCACACTGATTTTCAGACCACATAATGATGTTATTATGAATGAGCAACATTTTTGATGAGTTAACTCACTCACAAACATTTCCAGACAGACATATTATACATATCTGTGAACATGAAAAGGTTGTGAAACATCTCTTGGGTTGGTTGACTGTCCTCTGACATCTGCTCTACCTCCCTATTTATTATGCATCAAGAGTGCATCACAGGTCACAATGCGTTTCAGTGGGTGAAACTGTGTTTTAGAGTTTTGCAAACAGGTGATATGAGATCTGCAACTTGTGTTAAACTGATGAAGATTATAGAAAAACTAAAACAGTAATTAACTCAGGAAGAATCAGTCTGTGCTGACACTCCGTCCTGGTCCATTCTCCCTGAAGACATCCTGACAGATACAGTCCACTTCAGCCTGAGCAGAGCCAGGACCCTGCCACAGCTCAGAACACCTGAACAGAACCAAACTGTCACATTACACTGAGTGACACCTGTGCTGTGAAAGAGCCGAGCGAGCTGAGTGAGCGTCCTTCCGTCGTACCCGTCACCGAGGACGACGCACAGCTGAACCCAGGCAGGGATCACAACGTCTGAAAGTGTCTGCTCCGCTCAGAGACCCCTGAGCAGCGTTTGCGGCCCACAGCCACCTGTTGAGAAACAGTTGAAACAGAAACAGCGTGTCCTGGGAGGAATCAGATTGGGCCGACCTGTGGTGACAGAAGCTGTTCACCAAGAAAAATAAACTTAAAAAAGAAAAAGTCAAAAACACAGTGAAGGACGCCGCTACAGTTACACCTTCAACGTTTCCCATGAGCAGCAGCTTGGGTGCCTTCAGTGTTGGGGAACCGGTCTTTCTTTACGCAACCTTGACTTGTGGTGGGATTCAGAGCTGGACATCTGCCGGAAGGAGGCCAGCCACAGTGGGGATGTGCAGCCTGGTGTCAGGCTCTGTGCAGCAGCAGCACGAAGCCACAGGGCAGGCCTGCACGCAACCGCTGGCCAGGGGCTCAACAGTCTGTTAACAGGCTCCCACGCACACACACACTCCACTTCTGTCCTCCTGAAAATCCTGACTCCACCATCAGCTCTGAGGCTCCAAGGTCACAGGGCCATGACTCTGCCCTGAACTCTGTCCTGGTCACAGACTGGAGACAAACATGGCTGCAGTGATGTCACCCACAGGTCGACTGGAGACTGGGACTTCACTCATCCAGCTCTCACCTCATGTGCATCGAGCTCGTCGGTCGAACTTTATTTCAGTTCTGACGTTGAAGTGAAAAACACAAACTGACTGAACACACAGAAAATATTAAGGGTCAACCCGAGGTTCTAGCAGTCACTGAGAACATGCTGAGGTTAACGTGCTTAACTAAAACTAGTGAAACCAGATGTGAAAAAAAGTTAAAAAATAAAATAAAATAAATTAAATAATAATATTAAACTGAAATGAAGGCCTTATCCAGGACGGCTCCTCCCCTCAGGGACCGGTGGGAGAAGATGAGCAGGTTGTAACATCTCAGTCCACCACCACTGACCTGAGCTGACCTGAAGTCAGTTTTAGACAGTTTAAGACATCACATAAATGAACGTGGTTGAGGTGAACAGACGACAGACTGGTGGACATTGGGTGAGGGTTATGGATTACAGAATCATAAGGCAAATGATTTAGGAAATTGAAATACCCTGAAGGAAAGTGTCGCAGGGTTATGTATGGAGTTTGATACATGAAGGTTTTTTGATTGTGATCCATCTCACCTTTCTGTCATTTTAACAGTTTTGCTGCTCTTCACCTGCATCGTGTGATGTCATCCAGGAAAATCTACTTTCCTGTAGAGTGGGTCCAGTCGTAACCTGATGGGACAAAGTCTGACTCATTTCATGCAAAAACAAGATTAATACTCCCATGTCACCTTGCCCTGAGCCTAACTCAGACCTAATGTTTCCATGGTAACAATCAATGACATCTGCATTGACCAGACGCACCCAACAGCTAAACTGTGGCTCCTAATTTGTAGTTTAATGATGCTGCTGGAAAGCAACAAGGACAGTTTGTTTCCTTTTTATAGTTACACCAACACCTTCTTGTAACTGTTGATTCTTCTTAAAGACAAATATTTTCTACTGAGGTAAATGGAGCCGAGTGGAAGTTGTTCCTTAATCAGCTGCTTTGTCTGTCTGACAACTTGTTATTAGTCCCAGGCTTCATTCAGTTCACCTCCACTGAAGCCCATGAGTCACTGTGACCAGCATCCATGAGCTCTGCTCCTCAGGAAACTTCTGAGTAGTGTCAAAGAGCTGATGTTCACTTTCACTTACAATCTAAACTCACTCATCCAGGTGAGATGTAAAATGCAGAAGCAAGAGCTGCGTGTGTAGGAGGTTTTAATGGTTTTTCTAACACAAGCTGTGATTTCACTGATTAGTAGAAAATGTGACAGGTCTAATGATAATGAGGTGGCTCGGTGTTTTGCTCTCTGGCCTCTGAACATGAACGCCGTGAGGGAAAAACCAGCTGTTTAATGATTTCATGCAGACACCTCTGTTGTTATTCAGTGTTATCAACACAGTAGTACATTTCTACCAGAGTAAAAAAAAACAGCAACAAACTTTCTGAAGCATCACTCATCCGCAGAAGTCACACAACTTTATGGATGTTTCAGCAGCAGCTCTTGGATTTGATTGGTTAGTCAGGGACGCGGTGTCCAATGGTTAATTCACTTGGTTTCTCCAAATGCTCTATTGACAGTTGACATATCCAGCTTTACACGTGAACACTTAAGTCACCGGCCCAAACGGGGGGCCAGGATGAACCCTAATGTCCTGCGGGCCCCTGGATACTGTTCAGGTTAATGCATTGATGTGTACAGTTCGCCCATAAATATGTTGGAAGCGGTGGAACAGGAGCAGAGCTGAAGACAGAACCGTCTCTGTACAGAGGGACGTCTCACTCCCCCTTGAAGTGAGGACGTCTCTTCTCCTTGAACGCAGCCAAACCCTCCAGTCGGTCTTTAGTTGGAATCACCTGCAAAACATGTGTGTCAGTACTGAACAAGACCTGATTCACAGAGGCTGCAGTCAGTGGTTACTAGGGCCCGACCAATGGATTGTTTGGGGCCGATGTCATTATAAGGGAATTAAAAATTCTGATAACTGATACATTGGCTGATTCAATTTTTAAGAATTCAAACAAATAGTTGCTTTTGGTCCTTTAAATATAGTTCAAACACTTGTTACAAAGATATAAATTATTTGAAAATACTTTAATTGGCAAAAACTGAACAATTCTAAGATAACATCATAAGACCCTTTAATATTTAGCTTTAAAAAAAAAAAAAAATCAAGTCCTTCTTATTATTGTATTATTATCTAACAGATGACTATAATCAGCATATTAAAGTGGCTGGCCGATACATTGGTCGGGCCTTATGTTTACTGCTTCCTTTGACAATGAAGTGAATAAATGGTAAACTCAGTGTAGACTCTCACCTGGGCGTAGCATGCCTCCTCAATGGCCAGACCTGTGGACAGATCCACCTGAAAGACAAGTGGATGTTGTCAGTTCAGCTGAAAGTGATTCTCTCCTCAGACCTCGTTTCTCATTAGTACATGGAGAGATACTGTTGCCCCTGATGGAGCTCCAGCCTCCATCTACATTTACAGAGTTGTCCCTCTGCTTTGGTTCAGTTTTCACAACAGAGTTTTCACTAGACCGACAACAGAGAGACTCAAAACCAGGGTCTCACCTTTAAACACAAAGAGGTGTGCTTAAATACAAAGCAGCAACAAGAGGAACCGAGTCTCATCACCCAGTCACCTTCTCAAGACGATTTCTGGACTTAAGCATTTGTATTTTTTCAGCAGCTTTTCCCTCAACCCCCACAGACACAATAACGCCTGTGAGGTCTGTAATACACAAAGATGTGGATCTGAGTAGACTGTTGATGACACCATTATCCCCACCTCTTCATCAAGTCTGAAAAAACTCCAAGTGTCCCAGAAACTGAAGGAATGAACAGACAGCATGTGACGATGGCCAGGTGTTACACAGTAAAGTTGTACTGTTCATGTGTGAAGGTCCATGTGCAGTACAGTACATGCTATTCCACCAGCTGAGTTTTATACATCACAAATCCAAGGAAACAATCCTGTCAACTAGTGGGGATGGGGGGCGGGGCTTAATACAATACACACTGTGTCAGCCACTGCCTGCTACAAGCTAACAAACAACATGAACAGTTCAGAAGCTAACTATGCTAATCATCATCTGCTGGTCTCCTCTGAGTCTGGGTCCGTCTGAGGCTCAAACATGAGGCTGAGTCTCTCTGATGTTTCCTCCTCTGACCACTCTGATGCTCTCTGCTCTTTCACCTGGAGCCAGCAGGTGGTGGGTGGGGCATGAGGCCTGATCCACATTTCTCAATTAGGAAGTAAAAAAGGAGGAGATGAACTTCAGATGCTGGGAAAACCATCTTAACACAAGGAGGAGATTCTTTCAATGTGTTTTGGTAATTGAAACACTGTTGTGACTACTGAGCCAAAGCCAAAGTAAAACACTGAGGAGGACTCACCTCGATCCCCTGGTTGATAGCCAGCTTTGCCATTCTTATTGCAATGGGGCCCTATGGAGAGAAAAAATTGGATCATGGTTCAAAGTCTTCATAAATGTGAACGTAAACTGCTCTTGCACATCGTCCTTGTAACAGGAGGTGTAGTCAGTGAGTGGTTACCTGAGGGTTGATCTCTCGGGCGAGCTGCAGAGCCTGCAGGTAGGCAGCGTCTCCGCTCTTGTTCTGCTCCACACAGTTACTGACCAGACCCAGACGGCACGCCTCCGTCCCATCCACCACCCGGGCAGCGAAGATGAGCTCCTTGGCGAGAGAGACGCCGATCGCCCTCGGGAGACGCTGCGTGCCACCTGCGCAGGAGAGATCACACACCTGGATGGAACATGGGCCGCACCACAAAGGCCGATGGTAACACAACCATTTAAACGCCAACATTTAGAATGAGTAATCACACAAAAAGGGTTGTTGTACCACAAACATAAAGCATCTAGAGAAGCTGCAAACAAGAGGTCAACATTCATCCACTTTACCACCACATCTCAGATCAAAAGTGAACCATTACAAACACAGCAGCAGCGCTGGAGAAGGAGCTTGTGTTTTGGTCAGTCATTGTGGGACAGTGTCACTCAGACAATGGAGGAAATGTCAACCTACAAAATTACTAATACCTGCTAATGTCATAGAAAAGTGGTCACTGTCTCTTTAAGATTTTGTTAATTGTAGGTAGAAAAGTGACTATGAGTAACTGAATGATTCATTGATTTTATTAGCTGAAGATATAACATGTGACTTTTCCACATGACCATGTCAGACCTGCTGTGAAATTTTATAACCCCCAAAGTCAATCCAGACAAATCTGTAATGATAAAGGTGATGATCCAAGTCATGTGTTGCCTGTCAGTGACATCACGTCCCTTTTGTGTGGACATCAGTGTTGTGGTTGCTGTCACAAGCATCAAATTGGACTTTTCATCTGGTCACATTTTTACAAAACACACAGTTTTCAACTATACATTATTATCCAGATGGATTTTGGTCATCGAAAATCTGGATCTTTAGTTTTTGCCTCCAGTCCCTCCCAACATCTTCTATGTTCTCTACTTCTATTGCTTTTAAATGTTTTATTTCTATATTTTTGTACTTTTATTCAACAACTGAAGTGACATAAGACTTTCACTGTTATTACTAGTAACTATATGTGACAAATAAACTTGAAATGAAATGAAAATGTTCACTGAACAGTTCCACAGTAACACTGATTTTCAATGAAAAGCTGCTCTATTCATTGTTTTCACTGGGTTTAATCACCAGGTCTTCCAGATAAAACCCTCTGACTGTTTCCATCATGAGCTGTCAGAGAACCAAGCTGAGCAAACACCAGTGGCAGCCTGACTCACATCCTCCACACAGCAGCAGAGAAGCTCCTTAGTCAGTGTGTTTAATGCTTTTAATCACCATCCATTAGTTTCAGAGCGGTGGAGAGCTTTGTGTGAAAACAACTGACACTGAAGGAACTCAAACTGGGAGACCACCACCACCACCACCACCTGCTCCCTCCACATCTGGCAGCAGAGAACACTTACAAACAGCCCTATAAATGAAGTGAAATGCAGATGTGTCCAAACAACAGAAAGTTAAAGTAGACATTATGAAGTAAAAAAGTCTTACCTGCTCCAGGGATAATGGCAAGTTTGGCCTCCACAAGTCCCATTTTGGCAGAAGTAGCTACAAAGACCAGAGAGAAGCTTTACTATAAATACAGCTGCACACATAAATACTACTACCACGACCAGTGTAAATGTACACAGAGAAAATACATAATTACAACCAGCTCTGGGGAAGCGTTTAGCTGGGTGTGTTGAGCAGGTGCTCCATATGCAGAGGCTACAGTCCTGATTTCAATCCCCAATCTGGTGGCCCTTTACTGCATGTCATTCCCCCTCTCTTTGCATCCCCATTTCCTGTCTCTCTGAATTATTCTATCAAATAAAAAAGTTAAAAATTAAATAAATAAATAACACACACAC
>OMNW01015860.1:0-11661 GCA_900303245.1 Selene dorsalis
ACCCCCCACAGCTTCCTCTCCTGCTGTGGGTGCCAGGTGGCCCCTGGTGGCCCCTCCAGGGCAATTAAGCTCGTCTGACTGCAGATGAGTGATAGTTGATGGATTAGGCATGTGAATAAGGTGAACAGGCAGGAAAAATATGCAAAGTACGTGGACTGTAGCTCCGAACACATTAGTAGTTGGTTTTAAGAAGGAGGCACTTGTATTTTTGATGATATGAGATTTTGTTCTTAGTGAATGGACAGTGTGATTTGATGTTTTTAAGATGCTGCTACCTGCTTTTATCCAGATTGTGAATGAAGTGGTAAAAGTAGAAAGATGAAGTGTCTGGGACTTATAATAGGATTTAGAGGCTGTGCTCGCCTGAATGGATGCATTTTATTGTGAAGGAGATCAATTTGGAGTTCGAGTGATCAGTTGATGAACAGAATAAATGATCTGCAACTGTAAATTTTTGGGCGGTGTTGAAGTCAGAAATTTTTCAGTGTTCTTCAACGTGGTTCCTCAGTTTGGCAAGAAAACAATCATCAGATGAATTGAGAATGAAACGATCGTTATCTGCAGAGTGAGATTAGATGATTAACTGAAGAATTGATCAAATTATTTGAGCAATTTGTGAAAGCAGTTGATGCTGTCTATCTCCTGTAACAGTAAACTGGATATCTGTTGGTTTTGTTTGATTATAGGTCAGATAAAACATTATGCTTGAACATATCAGGATGTATTTTCCTCTATTTCCGGACAGTTTCATAAACGGTGAATCGACACATAATTAGATGCGTGCAGCTTTATTGGAAATTTATCACTGAAAATGTAAAAATAACTGAATTCTGTTGAACTCCCATGAATGTAAACCTTGATTTCCACAACAGATAGCTCCTGATAATCGGCAGCTCACTGTGAGCTACAGAAAGCAAGGACGTATGTTTTTGTCATCGTCTGTGTCAAAGGCATTGCGTTTTACTCGGGTTTTTGTCTTTTGTTGTATTTGACGATTTCAGGGCGTCACAGAGCTGTGTATCGCCTCGAGTCAATTAACAGCAGCAACTCTGCTAATGTTTTTGAGCTTCAGGTGCGATTTCACACTGTAAAGGCCATATATTTAATGAGGGGGAGCTATTGTTAAAGGCCTCCAAGTGGGGAGGTGGTTGGGTGCAACATTTACAACCCTAGCAAACCAATTTTCTGCAAGCCCCCCTGTGTATTTTTGATGCTGTGTACAAAACATCACACATCTAACGTTCACACACTGTATGAAGCACTTAGAGTCTCTTATGCGAAGCACTGACTGACAGGGTAGAGGAAGAGGGTTATTCTGGTATGTTGTCTTACTGTTAAGTGGCGCAGGCTGATAACGGTGCACTATTCCAGTGCCAGATGTCACAACAAGCCTGTGGGGTCACTGGCTGTGGCGTTGTCGCTTTCCTCACTGAAGAAACAAAGATGCAGTGTACTATTGGCTGTGTCTTCTGGACTCGTGCCCATTTTGAGCCCCATGGAAACCAGCGAGGGCTGGGCTCCTCTGTCATCCTCAAGCCAGCGTCTGAGACAAAAACGAAAATGAAAGTCGAGCCGGGCATTTTCTGTATCTCTTAAAAATGTGATATGTCATCGGGATGAGGAAAATAATGAAAATGAACCCCCAGTGAATGTGCTGCACCATCCTTTTCCTGTGAAACACTTTATTAATTCCCCTGAAAAAGCTGACATAATAATTGCATGCATGGCATCCTGGCTGTGCAAGTGTGTACAAGTTGATCAGGTTGGGCATTAGAGAGATGCTGTATCTTATTTCAGTCAAAAGTCAGAAGACTTTTCTCTTATTTTTCCAGCATCAGTGCAGTTCATATTGAACCGTTTCCAACGAGTTTCAAATTGACCTTGAAATCCTGTTAGGAAAATACCTTCTTCCTTTTTTTTTTTTTTTTGATGGGTTTTTTAATTTTGTGAATTGGCACTCCAGCCAATTCTCAAAGAGCACTTGTCATCTCCTGGCTTAGCGTAGCACAGAGTGTGGTCTATGCATTTCTGGGAATAGGTGCTGCTTTCTGCGAAGAGACAGAGGCATCATTGGTCCAGTTATTATCACACCAGTGTGATGCAGTCGCTAATGGCTGATTTTACTCAGATTGCACGATGCTCATCCATTCTTTGGACGTCCTCCAGGCTCAGTCCTGCCAGTAAAGAGACTGACTACTGATGCTACTGCCACCTCGGAGCTCAGCCTCCTCTGTTCCTCTCTGCAGCTCTGAATTTACAGTAAATGTTCGCTGCTGCTGCTGCTTTTCTCCTTAAGGGTTTTTTAAGTCTGTTATTAAGTTGTCATTGATATTGTAATCCAGTCTTCTGAAGCTGAGGGGATTTGTTTGAGCAGTGAAAAATGCAGTGCAACAGAGTTTTTAAATAAGATTCAGTTTTATGGAGTTTAAACAATGAACCTAATTGAGTCTTTAATCTTTATCCAACTAATGAAAGGAACAGACTTTTGGCTAGCCTACAACATGCTAAGTATTCTGCATTATCAATTAGCTTTTTGTGAACTTTCTTTGAAATCTGTGCTACGGTTTGAGACGGTAGTTCAATATTTAGCTTCTTGCAGAAAGTGATATGAGAGGATGAAAACCAGTGTCATTTCTGTGAGTTTAAAGGAGAAGTTTCGTTTTTTGCAATCTTATTTCTAGCATGAAATACGTTCATTTACTCACCCGAACAACTTTGGTGTAACTTGGTGTCCTTTGGAAGATATTTATCGCGAGTGGATCTAAATATCTTCCGAAGGACTCCAAGTTACACCAAAGTTGTTCGCGCTTCGCCGAAGCAAACACAGGAAGAAACAACTAGCCTGGCTCGCCAAAACGACGTGTTTGCAGCTACATGCTAACAGTCCAATGAGGCTGCTTGGGCACCACAGTGCTAATATGCTAGTGCTAATATTACAATGTTTAGCAGCCATAGCTACTAAACATTGTAACAGTAGCATTACATTTATGGTATTTACCTGTTACTTTAGCGCGTCGGGATGCTAATGTAACTAGCTCAACACTCTCACACGGTTGCCGAGGTGAATGTTAGCATGGCTAATAAAGTTTTTTAACTCCAATTTGTTTTGACTACCTGCGGGCAGCAAGTTTTTAATAAGTTGTGTTAAGTTTTGTTTAAGTTGTGTTAAGCTTGTCCTGAAGTTAAATGGCAACATTATCAGCATTGTCGTCGTGTGTCTGGCCACCTGGTGAACGCAGGACCGATGTTCACTCTTTTAGTTCTGTGTTTGGTCACTACCAACTCCTGTCATTTGATTCTCAGGTTGCTAAAAGCACAGTGTTCACCGATGAATGTCTTAGTGCCTCTGCCAGTTGTTGGTGGTGATGGTGTACTGTGGGTTGTTGGAGCTTTGTAGCCAGAAATGGCCTCCTGCTGTGGCTTACATCAAACCTTTGAGAGAAGTGAGCGGGATGTGTTTTTTTCGCGTTGTCATTTGATTTATTGTTATTATAAAGACGCTGATTATGGATGACTTTCATTGCAAGAGCATGTGGACATGTATGGCATGCCCGAAAGTCAGATATTAATGGCAATCCAGCATCCAGCTGACCAAGTTAAGACCTCGGTTGTCCGATTTGATTGAGTTTCCATTTTGTTGGCCTGTGCTGTGTGTGCACTTCAGGAGAAGGAGAGGGCGGACAGAGACACGTCTCACTTCCATTTGATCACTAATGAAATTGCCGGTGGAATTTCTCTGCCTCTCTCTCACCCTCCCTGCCCCTCAGCTACATCAGCCGGACGTCCGTTTGATCCGAGCCTGTAACTGTATCTGCCCTCAGCTTGGATATCAGACGACCGTTCTCACTGAGCTAGTAAATGGATGCATGTCGTTAGCCCTGGACCTGTGGATGATCTGCAGCAGACCCCAACCACATCAAGAAGTTGAATTGTTGAAATTGTTGCAATTGCTTTTGAGCTGGAATTGTAAAAACGCCCTGCGATCTGCAGTCTGTCGATGATCAATGGTTAAAGAGTCTGAACCAAATTGGTCAGTATGGTCTGCAGCTCAAACGCTCCTTTTTTAGCGTGCAGCCAGACTTGCAATGCTGATCACATCAAAAGTTTAAGCAACATGTTAATCTGCACAGACCTGCTGAAAACTGTTTTTCCTGGAACACACTCAAACTTTTTTGAATGGGTTTTGCCCTCAGCGCTGGCCACATGCACGTTAAACTAACAGTGTTGCTATCATAAATTTTTTTTTTTTTCTGCTGCTGTCAAGCACATGCGTGCATGTCTTTTATGTACTTAGTCAAAGGAAAGCTGTATCAAGTTGTTATTTCTTATTCAAGAGAAGACTAGTCTGACCTTTAACTTTCACTAATGTATAATTACTTTTATGCTTCTTACTCCGTTGCTACGTGACGTCAGTGGATCAGCATCCAACCATGATTGGACAGCGTGGCTTGTGGGCTTTAGGGATTGATGATCAAAATGAACTTGTTCGTACTTCATCTTTTCTGACATACAAACATAAAGTGTGAATAGCTGCCAAACCTCAATCGCAATTAATAACACAGTGACACTGTCCTTAAGGCATTAATGCGTTTGATCCTGTTGCACACATTAGATGACATATGTATTTTTGTGAAAAATTAATTTTCAATAGGATTTGACAGACGCATCCCCTCTGATACGATCAGAAATGTATGTATGTGTGTATAGGGTGTCAAGTACGGACGTCTTTACTCATAATGCTCAAAGAGTTCCTCTCAGTGAATGACTGGGGTATGATGACTACTTCTACACGGTTGTCTACCTGGGAGAGATTAAGTCATTTGGCACAAAATGTTCTAGAAAAGGTTCATGGGCCTTAGGTTTGTGTACAGCAGCTGTACAGACGTGAATTGAATGGGCTGAAAAATTTCAGCGCAACCACATTTTGCGTTGGAGTAGCTGAAAATATTCACCAACACCGGCACTGCACCTTTTTTATCCTGGCACCGGTGTTCATAAAATCCTCTGAACAGAGGACGACCCACAACATGTTTTCCTTTTAATCGCCTCCTCGTAGGTGTGTGTAGCCTCTGGGATTTTAGTCGAATTTCGGAAATTTTCACAAACGCATATCAGGTCAGCTGCTGTCTTCATTTCTTTCCACTGTTGTTTCTGGTTGTTTTCCATGCTAACGCTTGCAGTTTGTGCTGATGAGAAAACCTGAAAGACGTGAGCTACATATGTGAGGGGGAGAAATCAGGGTTGGGACACTGATGGATAGAGTGCAGTGGTTAATATTGGTACGGGGGAAGTAGGACAGAGGCTCATTCAGACACTTTAACTCTGTACATCTGTACATCTTCAACCCTCTCTTCCTGCTCTGCAGCCAAAGCTGAAGCTGTATTTTGGACACACATACACACACTTGCCAAAACAGAGGCCAACAGAGGCTGCCATGGTTTGCCACACCTGATGCGGAGCTTGTGAGAGCTGTTGCTAGGAGACGGCTACATAGGCCTCCAGTAAACAATTATCTTCCCTCTCTGTGGCTCCCTCCCCCCATCCTTCCTCTTCTGGTCCCAGGGCTGCTGCGTGAAAAGCCGCTCACTCGGGTCTCACCTGTGTTTTCAGCTCAGCATTGTATTGATTATGCAATTAGCCAGTCAGGCTCAACTCCCACGGTGAAATGGCAGCTCCATTTTCTGTGGTGCTTAGGGTCCCATGTTTGTATTTCACGGCTGCAAACTGGACATGCACGAGGATGTAAGTGCACGGCGTAGTCTAAGAACATCCTGTTAAGTTAGCATCCCTCTATCCAGTGGAAAAGAGTGTGCCATCTGCCTCTGGTTTCCCAGGTTGAGAGCAGTAGCTACATCATTGTGATTCTGAGCTTTTGCTTTTCTACACAGACTTTGAAGGACAGTCAGGGAGCTCCAACTTTCCCAGTCTGAGTACAGGTGTGAGATTGGTCAATATCCAACAAAGAAGTTGCCAAGTGCTGCGTTTTGATGAATTATAGCTATTGATGCATCAGGAGATGAAAAACCGACCTTGAAATGTCACAGTTTTTCCTGTTACTTTCTATTTCTTCCTTTTTTTTACTGTCCTACTGAAGGAAAATGTGAGTAAACCTGCAACTAGTGCATGAGTCAACTTGTGTGCTGTCATAGTAACATGCTAACTAAAAAAAAGCAGAGTTAAATCTAATTAACATCCATAATTCAGCATTTTAAGATGTTTACATTTAATCCCTTTTAATGTATTTACAAAATTAAATCAGTATTGTAGATGTGTCCTGATGACTTTGAGTAGGTGGCTCAGTGTCTTGGAGTAACCTTTTTATTGCGTGCTGTTTTATAGGAATTATTTATAACCTGGCACAGTTGATGACATTTTGGCTTCTGATCTCTGCACAAACACACACTGACTGATTTACACACACTGAGAAATGCTCGCAGCATCTGTAATATAAAGGTAATGGAATGTACTAAAAGTCATAGTACAATTATTAGTGCGCTTGAGCAACCTCATACTGAGAACATTTGTTGTAGGAGTAGGAAACTGATCATCACTTCAGTCCCCGTGCCCCTGACGACCTTTCCCCCCTTCAGACACTGCACATTTCTGTCTTTCCTTTAGCCAGAGTTTACAAGTCTGACAGACGTCTGTGTTGTCGCTTCGCTCATTAACAAAGATGCAGTGTAGCGTCGACTGTGCGATCTGGACAGCTGCCCTGTGGAAAACCCGTGTAGACTGAACCCTTGTCATCACGAATTCGAACTCGAACCACATATTTTAATATCAAACGGATCTGTGCTGTGGTGTACGGGAAGGAGGCAGCAGGTATTTCCTCCGAGAACACTTTTGTTTTGTTCGTGCACATCAGGCACAGCGTGTACAAACAGGACGCAACAGATTTTAAGAGTTGTTTTTCTTAAACATCGCCTCAGGGAGATGATTTTGTTTTATGATATCTTTTTAGTTTGAACAATACTTTGACCTTTTTTTGTGGGATTAGTGGGTCAACAAACATAACAAACCATCTATTGGAATCAGAGCAGGGTCAGTGTTCATGCTCAGCCTGGTAGTTTTTGATTCCTGTGACTTTTTCTGCTAATTTTGGGCACACATGTGTCTGGGCCAAAATGCACCAGTTTCCCTCTGGTACTGGCCTCCTTACCTAGATAACATGCAGAGCTGTTCGTCCAAACTGCGTCTCCAACTTCATGGAAATCAACAGTTGTTTTAAGATCAGATGTGTCACAGAAACGTATCCGAGTTTCTTTAATCCCCTCGTTCGCTGCCAGTGAGACCCGTCCGTCATGATGGGTGATGATGGTGCCTGCGGGAACACATCGCCCACTTGGACCTGATATAATACAATAATCATCATTAATATGTGTCTCATTTTAAATGTGTTAGAGGTGGCCAACTGTCTAATTAATACTTAAGATAAATAGGGGACAGCCTAAGAAACAAGGAAATACTATGTTTACTAAGTTACAACTTTTTCATTGCTACCTGATTAACATGCTAACCTCGCCAATGCAATACATCATGAGTTAGAGATAATGTCAAGACTTTTTTTCTTCATTCCCTGTTGATAATCAGTAAATTTCTTAATATTTTGAGCAATAATGTACAAAAATATATAGTGGAGCTATGACAGCGTTGTTTTCTATCTGCATGTTACCCACAAGCCTTTGCCTGAAGTGGTTGAGATGCATCTTGTAGCCACAGTGTATGAAAATAATCTCATTATTCCTGCTCCGGTCGGTGCCTCACTGCAAACCACAGTTTAAACAAAGGAGGAACCCGTCATGACCCGCGTGGCTTCGTTTTTGAATGTTTAAACCAGCATTTAAATTTGTTACGGGTGTCATGGAGACCTTAGTTGGATGTCATGTGTTGGCTGGTTTAAGAAAATAATGTGTTATGTAGTTCTTGGCACATTTTCACAGGCGTGGCTCGTGCATGAGTTTGCTGTATTAACAGGATTTTAAGGAACAGGGGTGAAGATGCTGCGACGTAGGTTGGTGTTGATGCCACCGTCAGAATGAGTTCAGCTCTAGTCATTGAGCTGAAAACCAAGTAAAAATCTGCAACACACTCCTGCTCTTAATGAGAAAAATGACCTGAATCTGCCCGCGATGTTGACAATTAAACAACTTAGTGCCGTGTTTTGAAGAGGACGGCTCGTCTTGTCTGTTCTAGCAGAAACAGCGAGCGTGTTATGATGCTGCAGGTATTCCTGTGGGTGCAGTCGCAGGCACGTTAAAAGACACCTGCCTGACTTGGCTCTCCTGAGTCTGAACTCAAGCTCCACTTTGTGTTTATCTCTGCAATCATATTGCTTTGTTGGGAACATTTTGAAGATGTAATCTTTAGGGCTTCGTGTGCCGTTTATTAAACGGTTTATCAAATATAGGAATGACGAGGGGAAAGATGCACAACCGTGGTCCCTGGGTTTTAAACTGGAGACGCCGTAGCATCATGTTGGTGGCTTTAACTTCACCATGACACATGCACATTAACATGTAAAAATGACTCTAAAACACAATGGATCAATTACTTTGCAGCACTTTGGTTGATATCATAGAAAAAGCACAAGTTTAAGAGCGTGATTTGAAAAAAAAAAAAAAGTACATATTGTCACCTAATGGGCCTGAAACAGACAAAGTGATCTCCAAATGTAGGTTGAAGCTGGTACCTGGGCACCAGACGTGCGTAGCTGCGAGATGTGTCCGCGTTTCCGTCGTGGCCCTGCCTGGATTTCTTCTGTTTTAAATACAGTGTTGGTGCGGCGTTGCTGTGGCCCACTGCGTCCCCTGCCTCTTGTTAAATGAATGGTGTGCAGGTGCTGGAGGCTCCTTGTGGGGGTAATTAAAGCATGTCATTACATGGGCAGTTAAATTGTCACTGTTCTGTTGAACCTGTTTGAAATGATAATGGGGGGCTCAGCCAGAGGCGGTGCTGTGTGGCTCTGCAGTCAGGCGCCCTGTTGCTTTGGATCAGGAATTAGCCTGTTAATGTTTCTGAAGCACGTCGATTGCCGTAAACGCCCTCGGACTTCACTGTGAAAGTCATTGACAAATATGTGAGAGTCCATGTGAACTGATGTTTAACCTGCATGTCACACGCTCTGTCCTTGTATTCTCAGATAAAACACACAAATGCATAAATAAGTGCGTTTTATTTCACCGGGTTTAATCATGAAAGAACTTGAGCTCGGTTCAGGGTCTTTGTTTGTCACCACCATGTGGCTTCAGTTTGTTTTAAAGTGTGTGATGTCGACTCTGACGCATCTGTGTGTGTGTTTCATGTGAAGTCATTTAGTTTTTCTATGCAAATGTGTGCGTGTGTTGGTGTTTGTTTTACGTGTTGCATAGTCTTGGATCATGCTGCTTAATTAGCACCAGGAGGGGGAGGGGTTTGTTGAATTGGAAGTGCATGGGTAATGACCTTGTTGGCATAGTAGCAGCATGCTCAATGGGCCGTGTGTGTGCATGCGTGTGTGTGTATATGTGTGTGTGTGAGTGTGTGCGCACAGCCGGTACACACCAGCCAGCCAAATGCCTTGCCTTCAGTGCGACATCTCTTGGCACTGGGCTCTGGCAGGCAGCTTGTGTGCAGCCCTCGCTCCCTGTGTACCCAGCAGAGATATGACTGTGTGTAACCTGCCTCCTCAGCCACACATGAAGCCGTAGTGGTGGAAGTCGGCGGCCTACTTGTCGTGACGCCTCCGGTCACGGGTCAGCGGCGCTGGGCTCGACCGGTCTTGCAGCGGTTCATTAACGCGGTGGAGACACTGCTGTAAATAAGATGCATGTGTTTAGTTTGGTGCATACCTGAAAGCCAGTGCTGCTCTCTGGGCTTTTTCAGGGGAAGAAGAGTCGGTGCAGCAGCAGGAGGCCTGTCTGATTTCATTATATACATTACTATTGGTCATTGGTTTTGATTGTTGAGGAAAAATACCAAATATGTACTCACTCGAGCTTTTTAGATGTGAGGAATTGATTTTTTTGTTTGTTTTTTTTTTGTTTAATTTTTGCAAATTATCGATTATTGTAATAAGGAACTATTTTGATGATGAAATGGTTCCTACATTTGTTATAATTATTAAACTGGATGTCTTTTAGACATTTTATGTCAGAAGTGATTAGACAATAACAGAATAAATTGATTAATTGACGATCAAAAATATCTGTAGGTTCTGAAAAGTCAGTGCAGTGATGATGTTTTCCTGCTTTCAGCATCAACTACACGATGCTGGATGTGTCTGGACGGGATTATTTGCATTAATTATGAGGTGAAACTTATGTTTGAACTTGGTGATTATATAAATAAGAGCAGAATACAGATCTATAACTGATTCTGCAACAGCGCTCGACAGTTTTCTTTGAAATATTGGTCCAAAAAAGTTGGTGACGTGAGGGGAGAAACGTAACTGACGGATGAGACTGAATGTTGTTGCACAGATTCATAGTTTGGATCCAGGTGGACGAACGTGGATCTTGACAAACCTTTATAATGTAGAATCGGAGCAGTGCTGATCAGTGTGGATGTATGGAAGGGTCAAAACCCCGTCCAACTTGTTCTTCTCCGTCTGCCAACATCATCGCCATGTTTTGCCAACTGGAGGTCTTTGATCTTCGCCTCTGAACAGATTGAGGAGCTGGACCAGGAGAGATTTACATCGAGACCCCTCGGAGCCTTTTCTCCTTGGGGGTCTCGTCTTTGTGACGCTCAGCCTCCTCCTGGTCCTGTGCATTAATGACCCTGGGTATCATTAGGAGTTAATGATGCTTAATTATTTCACTTCCACTTAGTCTTAACGACTAATTCGAATAAAAGATGCGAATGGGCATTTCAGAGTTGATTAATTCATTAATTTTATGGAGCCATCTCTCATTGTATCATCCCTCACACTGAGACGACTATTATCCATTCATCCCCATTAGAAGTGATGGACTGGCGCTGGGTTTCATCCAGATTTTTCCGCTCCTTTTTTAAGATCGAGGACGTTTCTGTGGCCCCTTCCTTCTTTCCTTCCTCACAGCTTGATGCCCTCACTGGAATATAGTGTAGACTCAGCCCTAGTAAAACCAAAAGCTGGGATTGACATCACAGATTAATGAAAGATTACATGCGGTGATTACTGGCCACGGGATGAATCGTGATGACCTCATGTCCCATCAGAAGGCAATAAATCAGGAGATGTCAGCGGAGATCCCAGCGGAGGAGCTGGGAAACGGGGAGGCGCGGCATTCGGGTCACCTCTCAGTGACGTGGGAAATGAACGGCACAAGGTTACTCACGGGGAGAGCTCATCTGTGAGGGTATTGGAGGAGAAAATTCCCAAAGCCCCATCCTGACGTATCCCTCCCTCCCCTCTCCCTGGAATGAGTCAATCAAACCTGAGTCGGTCTGTTGGCCGGTCGGTGCAGATGCTGAATTGTTGCCAGGTCTGGGATCTGGCCTGGGATTACACACCAGGCCTGGATCTCACATTCTTTGGTATTCTTCGAATGCAAACGCACACTTCGCCCCACATGCAGAGGGGCTGACCCCTCTTTTGAAAAAGGAAGCGTGCAGATCCCAAGCTTAGTGACCCCAGCTTTCCTCTTCCCACTGCCACCTCTCCCTGTTTACCCCCCCCCCCCCTCCCTCCCCCCCCCCCTC
>OMNW01015861.1:0-11805 GCA_900303245.1 Selene dorsalis
CATATTCCCAAGGAAGATAACACTTGCAGGAATGAGAATTAATGCATCCTCAATGCCACCTCGCTCAATATTTTTCAATCCTCCGCCTCTCCCCAGAATAAAAAATAAAAATAAAAAAATCATTTTTTTTCTGATTAAGACACAGGGAAACTCTTTAACTTTTCCCACTCCAGAGGCAATGATGGTGTGTATTTATAGATCAAAGCAGCTTCCCCCTCACCTAATGAAACTGTCGGCTCCCAATCTGAGTGAAAACCAGCCTATAGATTATAGAAAGGGGGAGGGATCTCCGATGGGCCTTCGTGAAAATACACTCCCTGTCTCTATCCCTCACAGCCTTCAGCGTGCTTTCATCTGCCTTGTCATCTGAATGTTGCAAATTCTGGAGTTTGTGTACAGCGGAGACTGAGAATGGCAGAGGAAGAGGGAGAGCAGGGGAGAAGTAAATATAAAATTAAAGCTGTCCTGCCTGGTGTTCAGCTCACTTTGTAGTGCTCTGTGATATGTTACAGGTACAGGCTACAGGGCGGGGAGACGACATGACTGCAGGCTTCTGATTTCTGCAAATACTGCAAGGAATCTATTAAGAGGGAAATGTCAGATGTGCCAGAGACGTGCATGTGAGCAGTGGAGACAAATTCTAAAACCTGAGGAGCATTTTGTGTTGAAGTGGATGTGAAAAAAAAGACTCTTGAATGTTTCCACTACATCAGTGGCTCCCAGTATTTTGGCTCGCGGCCTCTTAAAGGGTCAGATCACCTAGATCATCACAACAAACCCAGTGTCTGCGACTCATGCAGATTAGCTTTAGTTTTAGTTTCAAATTCTGTCAGACTTTGGAGACGTCTGCAGTGAAATAGAGGTGAATGACATTTGTGGTAAGAAAAAAAAAAAAGATCTCTCTCTGTGCAGTCTTATCTGGAACTACTTTCCTTAAAAAACACAGTCCCTGAGAAACAGAAAAGACCACACCACTCAACATCTATTTTGTCACCTCAGGAGTCCTGGACCTGGATTCATCAAACTTTAACAAATGGAAATACACTTCTGAACGTGGTAGAGACAATTAAGCAGTGCATTTCTCAAGGAACTTAAAACCACTTACAGAGATGTGTGAGAGTAACAAGCCCTACAACAGGCTGATCTGATGAGAGGAAACACCAGCTGCAGTGGAAAGTCAACATGCTGACGCTCTAACTCATGTATTCAGTAGACAACGAGGCTGGTTTTGTTTTTACCTTGTGTGTGTGTGTGTGTCATCATGAATAAATGTAGTGGGAACTTCCACATGGGTGTTTTTGAGTCTGGGCAGGTGTTCACATGTCAGTCTGTCCACTGACAGATAACATCACAGCAATATTGTCACAAATGTCTAAGACAAAGTCATGAAACCTCACAGGTGTGGATATGACATCAGAATCAGTGTTGAGTTTGAACATGGCTGCAGTCAGAACCATGAGGTGGTGTCTACTTGTTTTTATCTCTCACTGAATTTCATTGAAGTTCTGGACGGTGCTGTATGATGTGTCGATAAACTCTGGAGGAGTTCTCTGATGTCTTGCACTGACTAGAACAAGAGCTGTGTTTGGATTACATTGCAGGATTAAATGTAGGAGATGCAGAGACCAACAAGAGTTACAAATTAAATCACCTGAAATGTTATTCTAGAAACATTACTGTCAGTGCAAAGACAGAATATTAAAAAGCATTGACATCTGACCTGCTGTAAGACATGTCCTGCTGCAGGCTTCAAAAACTTGGATTAAATTAACCTCCACATTCATGTCTGACACCAGATTTTCCTGTTTTACAGAGTCCTTGGGAAAATAAATGACAATTCAGTTTGTATAAATTCTCATGAAACATTACCATCCAGAGCCTCTCAATGCTGCTCCTGCTCTCTCGCTCTCTCTCTCCTGATTCAACAGCGTCCAGTGAATGAGTCAAAAAGTGTGCCACTGCTCACCTCATCATCTGACCTTGTGAGAATGCAAGAAGCTAATGGCATGTGTGTGCACTGTTGATTTGTGTCCCCCCTGTCTGGATCTTTGCATTAGGATGTCATTCATGTTGAACACAGGCCATATGTGCTGTGTTGGGCTCAGTGTGTGTGTGTGAGTGAGTGAGTGAGCGTGTGTATGGCGAGTTCCCTAGGGAGTGTGATATTACCCAGCGTGGTCTGCTCCTGGGAGTGCTTCTATTACTGCCAGCAACGCCTCTCCTGGAGAGCATGATATTACACACACATACAATCGCTCCCACAGAGGTGACCCCCACTGGGCCAAATTTCCCCTTGCACCTCCAGCCCGCCAGCCGTTTGTATAAGTGTGTGTGTGTGTGTGTGTGTGCGTGCGTCTGTGTGTGTGAGCGTTTGTGCGCGTGCACCGACTGTCTGCCCGCTTGCCAGCCGATTAAATCAATGCTCTCTACAGAATCTCTGTCTGCCGAGGCCCCTGCCTCTGCCAACCAGCCAGCCAATCAAAAGGCTCAATCTGCAGACACCTCCCCACCCCCCCTGGGTCGACAGGCCAATCAGAGGGCGCAGCTCACAGGAAGGGTCTGTCACCTGGGTTATAGCAGTCGCCTTGGCAACAGGCATCATCTGGGCTTGGAAGCAAGAGGAGGTGAAATGGACTTTTCATTTCCTGATGAAGTTGAGAAAAAAAGCAGCAGCCTGTCTCCAAATCAAATTATCACAAAAAATATTTGAGGTCAGAGATGGGATTTAAGATTTCTGACTCTGATACGGCATGACACAGATTTTAAAAATAGAACAACATCCACAATAGTGGATCTTACAGCAGCAAAGCAGGTGATAGAGGACATTCACCTGAAACTACTTTGCAATCTCCATTTATATCCCCCCCCCCACTCCTCTCACTGTGCCTCCATCTGGTTTTACTCTTCCGAGATCAGCACAGTTCTCTTGGATGATGTGTTTACTCGTGCTGCATCTATGTGATATAAAATAGTCACATCACATCACGGTAATGTTTGCAGCTAAAGAGGCAGATTACACAACAAATAATCCACAACTCGAAACATTAACCCCTCCTCTCAGAGACATATCACGCAGTGTGAAACCAACACTGACTTGGCACTGCCTTCGACTTTAAATTGCAAGTTTAAGCGATATTAAAAGGAATGGATTTAATTATATGTATCTGTGTCACTACACTAGTTTGTAGTGGTTTTAATTAGAAAAGCAGCTAAAATACAATACTGCGTGATAGTGAGCAATCTGCAGGTATCTTTATCACGGAGAAAACAAACACACTTTGAACATGTCACGGGGTGAGTAAAGGACAAAAGGGGAAGAAAGAGGACACAGAGGAAGAGAGAGAGAGTTAGACTGAGAGAAAAGGAGAGACGGAGAGATGATTGTGTGTTGCCAACATCTGTTTCCTGTGTTATATAAGCCGTGGGGGCTGGTCTCCCTTGGAAATGGGAGATAGTCGTGCTGCCGCTGACCCCGCTATAGTAGCACTACATTACTGCTACTGCGTTCCTGACTGTAATATTATCTTTTCATGGACACTGAGCAACCATATGGAAACAACACGTCCATATCAGACAACACATCATAGCTGAGGTAAAAATATACACAGAAATACTAGTGATACAGAAAGTTTAGATGTGTTTGTTAATACTAATGCTAGGCTACTTACACTGAAATTTTACATCTGACTTTAAATAACAAGGGTGGACGTATTCCTTTTTTTTTCTTTCATATTGTTACCTTCTTGAGAACATTTGAAGGAATAATATAATATAATATATTCGTTACCGAGATGTAACAAAATACCAAAAAAACAATTAAAAAAAACCTGTTAACCTCACGGTGGCATTTGAGGAAAAGTCAGTGCATCATCACAGTGAGCAGGATTCATCCTCTGGGAAGCATGAATGTCTTTACCAAAATTTCCAAATTTCATGTCAGTCTGACAGCTGACATATTTGGGTCTAGCCTAGAGTGCCTATTATCCCTGGTGCCTGTGACAGCAAGAGAAATCATCCTTTCCTCTATTGTAACAGCTACATCTGTGTCCAGCAGTGAATCTACAGCTTTAAACCATTTAATTATCTTTAACAATGGAATATACTGAAAGACATATTGTCTATTATGAGAGGAGAGAGTAAATTTTGTTTTCTACTCAGTAATCGGATGAGATTAAAGACGACGTATGATGCCTCTCTCCCTGCAGAGAACGCATCAGTGTAAGAGGCTTTGCTGTCCTCTACATTTTCATGTGCAATATGAGTAAACCTATACGACCAATGTAATTGTGATTTCTTACAGTTTAGTGCACAGAGAGGCAAGTGGAGGGGAAAAGAGGAAGAGGGGGGGATGTTTCTCTGGTTAAGTTGTTCGATACCTGCCAGCTCTGTTCTAGCTGAAGGCCGTTTGATGACAGACAGACTCAAGGACAAAGACGGCTCGTTGGGTGTAAAAGTTGCATATTGCTTGGACAGCGGGCTATTTTTTGTCAGAGCACAGAAAAAGTATGTGGAATTTTTTTCTACAGGTGTTATGAATTGAGTTTTCTTCCACAAACCTGTTTTCCATGTGGTTGTAATTTACTTTAGCCCAGTTTATGCTTCTCGTGCAGACATCATTTTCACATTTCACTTTCTTTTCATTGAGATTACAGATAAGAGTGTTTTCCTCAAGATTAATACAAAACAAAACTTTTAAAAACTTGGCTGGGTATTTTCACTCATTGTTAAAAAAATAGCCCATCTGCTATAAAGTTAACTTTCAACCTATTTCAAAATGTGCAAGTCTATTCAAGTCTATTAAACAAGCAGTTTCTCCCATCTGTGGTTTGAAAGCAAGTTTGAAATGTAAAATCACTAAGAGGCACAAACAAGGCCCACTCCAATGTAAGCTGCTCGCAAAGCATCTATGATAGCTGTCACTTTCACTCAGCAGTTTCAGTGAGGTCATTTGGTTCGTCTTCGGTGTGTCAGAGCGCCATCGCGTCTACATCCGTGGATGTTCTTCAAGAGAACTACCAAGGTATTGAGCTGCATACGTTTTAAAGGGTCTAATTTTAGCTTAGGTGGTGGTGATTGCTGATTGAGCCTTCCGCCACTGTTGCATTACAAGACAGGAGACAGTGATCAAACAGGCTGGGACTAACTGGTTTAGCTGGTTAGCATTCTAACATCAGAAGAAAAGACACGGCAGGGTTAGGCTGTTGGTGAGTGAAGGAATGAAGGCGGATGCTGAGCTCAAACTGCTTCAAAGTAGACATTACTATGTTCATGCAGCATTTGCAAAATGTACAAATACATCCTTTAAACAAGATAAAATATGAAACAGTGGATTTGAGTTGAGTTGATTTCTTTTTTTACCCTTTTTGGACACATTAAAGCTGCAAGTTTGAATATATTATTATCACATTACAAAGACAATGTGGCCAACACAATGTGGCTAACAACCAGTAGTTTCCACCTCTAGCAGAGACATGGAGAAACATTAACATTTATCTGGAGTTATGTTTCCCTCCTTTTAGCCCTGTTTTGGTCGCTATCAAATCCTCTGGGAAGTATTATTAGTACTCATGAGCTACTGAATGCTCTACTTTGTTCACGGTGATTGGTTTAGCAGACAGTGAGTCGATTGTATCCTTTTCTCTAAAAAACAAAAATCATCTACCCGCAGCCAAACATTTGGATGACAAGTGGTGGAAAGCTTGGATCACAAGCAGCCCCCTGGACAGAAAATACATAAACCCAAAGGTAGTGATGTGGAGCAGGTCTGCATGTGTGACATGATCACGTTTTATCCGCCTCATGAAAGATCTTGCTTGACTTTTGTCTTAATGAGGTCAATGAGCACTATCTGTCCCTCTGTGACTCGAAGGCGCCACGGTCTCCCTCTAATGTTTACACCTTCCTACTCTTGCCATCGACAAGGGGCTCTGCTGTAACCTTGGTTACTATGGTTACTGCTGATGGGAGTGGAGCAGCTGTGCACTCACTAGGGTAAGAGATAAACAATGAACTATGGTGACCTGTGACTGACCTTGTGTATAGACACTGGATGAAAGAATAAAGACTAACTAAGAAAGAACAGACTTAAGGGAAGAGATCCGTCCACAATGAGAGCGGTCAGACGGAAGCAAATGAGTGAAGCAGTAGACCATAAAACCCAAACATTTAGCTTCAAGAGGCCACAACGCTCAACCTGACCCATTTTACTGTCAAAACACATCTATGCATATGTTGGAGCAGCTTAAAAAACTTAACAGGAGAACTAGAAAGCTTTTCCTTATTATCTGTCTTATATACACTGTTGCCCATAAAGTTGGAATAACTTGGTTGTTAATTGTTGTTGTTTTCTCTTTTTATTCCTCTTTATACACATCAGTAATCACCTTCGACCAGGTGCAGTGATTACACACTGACTCCCAGTTACCAGTTTTGAGAAGATATACATATCGTCACAATCATTTCATGAGAAGAGGTAAAAAATATATATTTTATTCCAACTTTATGGGCAACAGGCTACAATGTTCCAGTGTCAGATGTTCATATTAAAAGTGATAAAAGCTGTAGAAGTAATAACGGCAAGACAAGGGCTCAGGTGTTAGTGCTTTAAACCCTATGTTTCCAATGGATCTTTTGAGTTCCGTAATGACCTGACGTCACCTCGTCATGGATTACATTACACAGTCATCTGCTCCAGGCACAGCTGGCTCTCTCAAGACTTGACCAGTATTAAAGGCATTTAGTGTACTCCAGCAAGCAAACGCTTCAGGTTTGTTATAGAGTGGTCTGGCAACAGCACACGTTAACGTTTGTATTTCCTGACAACAGATGTTTTCCTCTTCAGACAAACACATATGGGTCTTAATAAAAGATTTTTTATTTACACTGTAATTGTGATTAGCAGACTGAACCAACCAAAGTCCAGTGTGACACAATCACCAGATGGGCATAACATTAACTGGAAACAGACATCCTACTCACAAGTTTTGGGCTTGATGCCCCGCGGCAGACTTCCGGAAGCTCAGCCAATCAGATGAAAGGGAGATTTTAAGGAGGTCTTTTAAGGAGTCTTACTGAGTGGCTTCACAACAGGCAGCTTGGAGCAAGTAAGCAACTTTCTGAAACTATGAATTCATGTAAAGCTGCTCTGGTGGTGTCCTACAATAAGAATACAGAACTGTAAATGAACATAATAACTTCACTTCCATCTCTCTGTTGTATACAATGATCCGTAATTACCAACAAAAACCCTCCGCTGAACAAAAGATGACCTTGAAGAAAGAATATTAATTTGTTTATAGTTAAGAGATCATATCCGTTGCTTTCAGACAGCAGCGGCAACTTCGCGCCGCAAATAAACACTGCTGATGAATGAACATGGACCAACCACCATAAGCAGACAACCTGAGCTCACCCCAGACGTGACAGTTCAGAACGGTCCGGGTTACAAGGTAAAAGAGCTCTCATCTGAACAGGACAAGGTTAAGTTAGAGGTGACACACTTAAGTGCAACACAGAGAGACTACGTAGGGAGTCTTGGATTACAAAACTGCCTGTTCTCTCTGCTGTGATTTCATAAGAGGCTTTGAGAGATATATCACCGTGAGTGTGTGTGTGTCTGTGTGTGTGTGTGTGTGCTGTGCTGTTACTGATCTTCAGCGCTGATCCAGAAGTCTGAGGGCAACAACACTTGTCATTAAGGCATGTCATTCAGCGCAGTCAAGAATCCTGTTTGTAAACAAAGCCATGGCAACCGTGGGACTCACACTCTCTCTCTCACGCTCTCTCTCACAAGTTTGCACTCCCACACGCAAGGCTGACACGCGTGCGCGCGCGCACGCACACACACACACACACACATACATTGAGCACCAAGCTTATTCTAAACTAATCTCCCATCTTGTCATCTGCCTGGATATGACCCAGAAATACAGTCACTGGAACAAATAGGCCACTGTCATATTAATCTCCACCTCTGTAAATTGATGGAAATATGATTTGGTGCGTTCACAGTAAGCCATGTCCCTCTCCTTCCCCCTTTTCTCTCCCTATCTATCCCTCATAACGATAACTTGACCTCCCCTGAACCGAACCCCGTCTTTCTTCTTTTCCACGGCAAACAATAAGTAAAATATAAAGCAACATAAAGAAAAATATCTGAGACCCTGTAATTGCATGCCCGATTCAAAAAGATGTAAACAGGTGAGGAAAAAAGCAAAGCAGGGAGGAAAAAGGAGTATTCACATGCAGATATTCTCAGTGAAAAGCTTTGAATGGCAGAGTCTGACTAAAATTACAGAGATTCTGTAATTGCAGCTTCAGATAAAGCACAGCACTTGGCAGGTAGAGTAGGAGTCTGCAGAGATGTGCCCTCATTTCTACACCGACACAGCGCTCGTGTGTGTGAATCCTTTAAAGCAGTCATGCGTGCTTGTGAGTGTGTGTATATGTGTGTACTTATTTGTTTGTGTGTCAGACATGCCCTGTGTGTGTTATGAAGCGTTTGTGTGTGTGTGTGTGTGTGAGAGGGAGAGAGAGGGAGAGAGGGGAATAGGTTTGAAGGGTTAATTAGCGTGCTGTCTTAAAAGGTGTGCAGTGACAGGAAGACAAGACAGGCTGTCCTTGCCAAAATCACCTCTACACATGCTTCTCAACATGTGCAGAACACACACGCCACACACATGCACCAGCACATATGTGCATATAACACAATATGAGGACATACACTCCCCCACTCAGCAGCTCAGTGCCCATCTGAAGCTCTGACACACACACACACACACACACACACACACACACACACCTAAGTCCGTAGAGCCAAATCAGTTTTCCCGTTGCTACAGCAACAGCATACTTTTATGTCAACTGCAACCTAGTTACTATGGAGATATGTATACAAGAGAAACTCTGCGCTGTTGTAGTCATGGGCCAGATGACAGCATAGCGTGAGGGTGTGTGCGCACACACACACACGCACACACACACACACCATGTCCTCTTCATCCTTCATCCATTTTGTTCTTACACACACACATATGCACATGCACACACAGCTCAGTCAAAAGGAAGAGTTCAGGTTCACACGCTGGTCAAGGGAAGCATAAAGAGCTCCCATATCCTCTAATACAATCTCAATCAGCTAAACACGCAAAGCTAGCATTGATCCTCGCTGTTTGTCCCCCACCCCCAACACCCTCGGGCAAGATGAAATCTAAAGTCTGCTGGCATCTGTGTTATTAAATCCTCCAGTATTAATTTAGCACTAATTGAGTGAGGGATTCATTCCCCGTTTACCCCGAGTCTTTAATGGAGTAAAATCTGGATGGGAAAGCCAGTATAAAAGACTGTATCAAGACTTAAATCAAAAGCGAAATGCTGTTCCCACTGGGGAAGCTCAGAACGTCAGAGTGAAAGAGAACTATGAAAGCAGAGATCATCAACTATTGATAAGGCCGAATCTGGTACAGCTGTAGACAAAATACAGAATATATTTGACTTCAAGTTGGATATGCCTGCAAACCGCTGATAACTGTCTGACTGTGAAATAAGTTATAACCACACATGATAGAGTGAATAATGGGCCTGTATTTACCATGAGGAGGCAGAATTATTTCACCTTGAAGAACTCTGAATGTGATTAATGAAGACTGATTTAAAACATTCCTGCATTAGTTTAAATTAGGGCCGGGAGTCAATTGAAATTTTGTTTGAAGGCTGCAGCAGGATTGTCTGTTAGCTCATGTTATTCCATATGTAATCTCCACTTTGACTCCTACATGAAGGTTGTCTGATGTGAACTAGTTTGACAAACAGAAGGAGCTGTGGCTCGGCTTCCTGGACATGTTAAATGTTTATAACCGAGGGATTCGAACCTTAGCTTCCGGTCTCGGATTGCTAATCTGCAGGCATGGATTGCAAAATTTGTTTGTACAGATTATAAATCTGAGAGCATGGTTTATAAACCGTGTGCATGGATTTGTAAACCGAGAGCACAGATTTACACATGGCTCTTTTTTTTCTCTGTTGACCTGCGGGGTAGGGGGGTCACACAGAGTTAGCTGCAGCTTGATGGTCTTTCTACAGACAGACCTCCCACTCTGCTGGTCCTTTTTAATGACAAAAAGGCAAAAATCTGCTTGTTATCTCTGCTTTCTCAACACAGTCCATCTCTGAGCATAGGGGACAACTGGACAAATTGGGATTGTCAAGGTTGCAGTGACAGGACAGTTCATGTGGTTTTAAGGTGGTCATTGGCAGGCTCTGGGTCAAACCCTGTAGACACTTTATGAAAAGTAAAAAAAAAATTCCGTTTAGCAAAATAAGGCAGAAATCAAAACACATCAGTGTTTACGGTTTAAACAAGAGTAGTTATTCATGATGTTTCCCCAAATCAGAGGCAGACTGACAGGACATTTTATAGAACATTTATACCACTCCTTATCAGCAGCAGTATTGGCTCTGATAGAAGCTGATGGCTGCGCACCCTCCACCGGTCACACAGTCAGGCTACATCATCTTACTGCACCAGATCTCCACGCAGACGGTGAGGGTAACACCATTGTGTACCTGAGATTATTTATATTTAAACAGGGATCAACTTAAACACTTGCCTGCTAAACTAAATACAAAAAAAACTGCTTGCTATAGAAGATGAGATCTCTACAGCTGAGCTGCCTGTGTTGTCATGGTCTTCTCAATGGGAGATGGCGAGGGACGTAAGGGGTGAGCGTGATTTAAATGTTTTTGCCTGCCTGAATTGGCTCTGAGAGAGTTGTCTGGACCGTCGACTCATAATGTGTTTTTTGTTGTATCGGCCTGTTAATTGGCTGTCACTTTTTTCCATCTCCAAATTATCATTATTGAAAAATCTGCTATTGGTCGACTCCAAATGAAATACACTAACAGTCAGAAGTACAGAACAACCACATTTTTCCAGTTTCCAATTTTCCAGGTGAGTAAACTCTGACAAATCATGTGACTGTAACAGACAGCAGGTTTGTTACATTGATTAAGAAACTGATTAACTTAAAGCTTTCTTGCACCAATGGAAGTACCACTTAATAACAGTGAATGAAAACAACTCCCACAGGTTGAAGACTTCTAAACCCTGTGTCTGTGCAAAGGCACTGGTGGAGCTGTCACTGTTACAGGTAGGACAGTCCTGCAGGAAGTTGCACTGTACGTTGCTCTCAGAATGGTGAGAAAGAGGAAGACTGACTGGTCACAGGTTCATCTTACAGCAACATAATGATCCAAATGATAAGAGACCTAGACGGTGGCTTCACATGATGAAAACCAGCACCGTCTCCAGACTTAAACCTCAAATCAGAAGGTGAAAGCAAAGCACCCTGCGAGTGAAACTGTCAATTACACCATTTTAAATAACACCTGGAAAACCCATGTCGTTCTAACATGTTTGACAGTTGGCTCAGAGAACATATGATCAAAGTAGTGACTTAAGTAAATGACTGAAGGGGAACTGGGCTGTGTTCTGATACTAAGGACAGATGTTGTTTGTTACTGAAGCACTGAGGATTGATACGCGGCCCTAAGCCTCAAAGAGAGACAATAAAATCCAACGCTTTTCTGCACAACTGCAGGAGTCTTTACCTGGCTCCGGTCTTTATCCACCTTCTTGAAGCACTTGTTGAGTGACAGATTGTGGCGCACTGAGTTCTTCCAGCCTGTGGGAGCATTTGCAAAGTATGGGAAGTGCTCCAGGATCCAGCCGTAGATATCCTTAACAGGCAGCCGTTTGTTTGGCGCGTCCTCAATGGCCATGAAGATCAGGCAACTGAAGGAATACGG
>OMNW01015867.1:0-10603 GCA_900303245.1 Selene dorsalis
TTTTTTTATTAGAATACAGGTCTTTCTCAGCGCAGTGCTGCATAAGCTTAATTACAATGCACTGAGCAGAGAGGTGAATAGGCAAAGTTGCTGTAAATCCATTAATTTTAAAGATAAACAGGTTCAAACAACAAGAAAACAATCAGAGTCTGTCTTTCAGAAAACACTTTGTCTCTCCTCTCATGATTTTCTGGGACACGCTGCAGAGTAGTGAACAACCAGTAATATCATGTTGTTTTCCCAGGGCAGACATAAAACTCTTCCTTATACCTTTTCTATTATGCAGATTTGCAGAATGTGTGCTCTGCTTTTTGGGTGTTGTTGCCAAATTTTGCTGGCACTTCTATTGTTTGCAGTAATTATCAATCTTGAACACATTGTAGGATTCCTTTGAAGGATGATGCCTGAACACACGCCAACGCTGGCTGATTTGGAATATCTGGTGTTATGTTTCATGAAGTCATGCGTTTAACAACTCAGACATTCATCAATATTGATTCTTTGGAAGCTGATCATGTGATACCAGAGTTATGTGTTAATGGTAGAACAGGTCATCTGTCACTGCTTCCATGCACAAGTATCTGTCATGAGCTCTCAGGTAGAGTCATTACATATCTACTTCTGATGAATTTAGACATTAGGTTTTACATTACATACAGTAAGAGTATCTAACTCCCGCTGCTCTGAAGTAACCTGATTTCAAAACTGTCATTCCTCATATATAAGAAACATGGTTCATTGTAGTTAAATGGTCTCAGTCTCAAACAGTTACTAGATTTCTAACAGCACATGCTTTACAAAAAGGTGTTTCTGTTGAAATGACAAGTCTGATTATATTCTCTATTTTTCAAACTGTCAATAAACCTCGCGAAAAGATAAAAACCAACACAAACTTGCTGGTCGGTGTTTCCTCAGCGTATCTGTGCCTCTCAGCTCCAAGTTCACTGGTTCCAACTGAGGATGTCAATCTTTAATATCAGGTTACAGGTCAAAACAGCTGCACACCGTTGTTTTCACATAGTAAAATGCATTTAAAATAATGCGTTACAGACTGTGAATGTGACTCTAATATAGTACAGTGTCCATGTTTTGGAGTGACAGATGTATCCCATAGTTTACAGTGGGGCTCTTCAGTACCAAGCAGAGCTATAGCTCAGCCAGATCAGATGTAAAAGGATCAATTCTGTAAACTGTACAACTCAAAGCTGGACAGAAATGATCAAATATTCAGCTTTTGATTTGTTATTTTAGTAAAAGAGGAGAGGGGAAAAGAGAAATCTAAATTGATCAGCAAAAATCTATTGAAAATTTAAGGGCAAAGTTGGGAGGCTTAACTGTTAAACACTTATATTTTATAGACAAAATTACTGTTGATTTAAAATCAAAATAGAAATAATTGTAAGTTGCAAAATTAAATCCCAATTCTGCAGTGAACTGAACTTTGCTGAAGAAACAGAAAAGTTTCACCACAAAATAAAACCTTTCCACCAAATATACTGAAAACATTTACATGGTGTCTAAAGTCCAGCTCCTGCTTTCTCCCACAGAAATCAGAATAATACACATTAATAATAAAAAAACATTTTGCTCTCACCAGAATATCATTTACCTGCCTCCAACAAATTATCGGGGTTATTTCACATCTTCACTGTAACAGGTGGCTTGGAGTAAGGGTTGTCCCTGAAAAGGCAAATGCCAAAAATCAGGAGCAAAGATCGTCTGCAGGGGGCAAGAGAGCTGTGCTCTGGAAAAGATGTGTGGGGGCGTTCCCTCGGCAGAGAGCGGCGGCACGTGTCCTCTCTGTTTGTGTCACAGCAGAGCAGATGGTCGGCCTGCAACCTGCAGTAATGCCTTGATGTGAGACTCACTTGTTCATCCTATCCTCATTAATCCGTCCGTGCTTCTAAACCACTCTGGTTCTGTTAAGAAATTGTTCTGCTCAGCCCGAAGCGCTCTGAGCAATCTTCTCTTGTCCAGGAAGCACCTGAAATTTAAATGAAATGTCATTTTCAATGTCTGCTTGTCTGTTATACAGCCTGTGATCATCATTAGATGTGTTACCACTCGGGCTGCTGAAATGTATTCATGCCCCCCCCCGCAAACTGACAAATCTACAGCCGGTGACTCAGGCAAAAAGTTGCTTTAGGCTAAATGCTAACATCAGCATGCTAACATGCTCACAATGACGATGTGAACAAAGTGATTATGAAACTGAGCACATAGGATGTTTACCATGTTCACCATCTTGGATTAGTCTGTCAGCATGAGAGTGTTGGTGTTGTGTAACATTAAACCTTCCTCTTGTGTGTGGGCCAAATTGGACCAGTTTAAAGTGAAAATATTTCATGAACATCATGCTTTTTTTTTTTATATTGTGATGATAGCCTTGACCTCTGACCCTAACCAGAGCTCAATATAGGGAGCCACATGACAGAAAACCCCTTTCATTAGTTCATGCAATAGTCCATGTCATATTAAGTACAATACAGAGCTCAGAAACGTCCTGTCCAGGTTCCCATTATGTGCTGTATAAATGAAGGGCCATTAGAACATCAGGCCTTAGGTCATAAACCCAAGACCTGGACAAAAGTTTTGACCTAATGATTTTACTGGAAGAAAAGTGAGCAGATTATGAAAAAAATTACAGTTCCTGAGGGTGATATAAATGTATGGACCAGATGTCATGGCAGTTTAACAGTTGTTGAAACAGTTAAAATAAGGATTAACAGAATATTTAACAAAATACAAAGGTCAACAATTTCCGCATTTTGTGAAAAGATAAAATATTTTGTTACAGGCTACAGACATGATGATCATCTAAATTTTATCAACACTCTATCCAGTCTCAAATCTTCACATGTCTACATGTGTATCAGAAATCACATATCGGTCAGAATATTGGCAAATTTATGCATCAATCCAAATACGTTGGGAAAAAAGTTTTCCCATAACTCAGATCTTCTTTGTTGTTAGTTAGACACAGAAATAAATACAAAATTATTAAAAGCAAAATAAAAGCATTTTGGTAACCAAAAAGGTACTTCTGTATTTTTACACATATGTATTTATGCATTTTTAAATCTATTAATTACCTTCTGTATCTCTACATTACACAGTATTTAGTCTGTATTGTTACCTTTTCACATTTAATTATTTCTCTTGTGCTGTATGTGTTTTCTAATTTGGAGCTTGTTCTAAAGCCAGACTGGTTCCAACAGTGTGAAGGACTTGATGGAGCTGCTGCTGCTGCCCTGTGAGCTTAGTTTCAGTCACTTTCTGTTGTCTGTTGACAATGGAAATAGAAAAACATGTAAATGAAAACAGCTTTAATGGGAATTCAGCTGTATAAAATTATATGTGAGCACAGACAGTTATCTATAAATGTGCCATTTTTTTGTCCTTAATGCACAGTTCAAAGAAACACACTGGTTATTACTGCATGTTCCCATCTGTGCAGCGTGGGCCAGGAAAGCATCTGGTCAGTACACGACTTGAGGGATGTGTTCAAGTTCATTTTGTGAAGCCCATTTATAGGTTGACGGCTGTCACATGCTATGCCTGCGCATGCAGGTTTGCCAAATGTATTTATCCAGGTCACTGTCTCCACTCCTGTCCTGTCTTCATCTTCTCTCTGACGCGATGGGCTAAAAGACACAAGATACACTGCCTCTCATTTATTTATTTGAATTATTTCACGCTTTGTAGTGACAGAGCTGTTCAGTATACTGTCACATAATGAAAATGATGCAGTAACATAAAGTTGTCCTTATTCTCAGAGAGGACAATCTGTTAAAAGAGTTTTAGAGTCACATATGTGTTTTAATGCTCCAAGTGAAATATACTGTCCAGATTCCTTAAATACTCAATGTTCCTATAGTTCTTTTGCTTCTTGGATTGTATATTTACTCTGAGTTTTGAAGTTGGAATGAAAAAAACAGGTTGGTAAGAAAAATCTTACAGATATTTACCTCATGCAGCTTTATCTGCTTTCACTGCGGTGCCTATCCCAGATGTATCCTGATTATCCTAAAGCTCTCTGGTGTAAGACATCATGAGGAATAATTTGCAATGCCATATTTCAGGGCCTCTGAAGTTAACTGTGATGTGTTTCCATGTGTGGTCTAATTGAACTCCAGGCTGTCTGGAGAAGCGCAGCGACAACATCATCGGGGTGAATCTGGCTCTTTCAGTTTGCAGGAAGCCTTAGACCTAAGGACACAGAGTGATTTGCCGCAGCCATGGAGAGTAGTTGGATGAATACATTCAAATGGGTTTGAATATAAACAAAAAATGGTCATATCTTCAGTTTTTCCCTTCACTGGGACATAAAATAGAGCTCAATCTAAAGTGCAATCAGCCTCCTCACAAGAAATAATGTCACAGGCTTCTACACTTCAACCAGGCAGCAACAGGATTTAATTGGTCCAGATTCCAGCATCATCATCTCATCTTTTTGACCAGTTTATCCTTTTGTGTTAAAGAGTTGAAGAAGATTACCTTCACTCAATTATGGCCAGAAGAATATCTGCCACACGGTGTCGGTATCATTTAGGAATAAAAAGATAACAGCCATTGTGTGTTGATAGGTTACATGAAAGGAGCCATATTTAGATCTGAACATACAAATACAACAACCCACTGTTCCCCTGTGTTGGTATTTAAATATAAAAAGGATTTGCTTTTGCAAATTCATGAGCCTTGAAGAACAAGGTCTGTGTCTAATTCAGTGTCTCTTGCTTTCATTTTACAAAATGCAGACCTACCAAATAACATCCCTCACGCACTGCCCGTAACGTTCAGCAGCATTAATGGCCACGCAGCTTTGTGCAAAGTCAGCTTAGACAATAAAAGTCATAGGTTACAATTTATCAATAGAAATTCATTCGGTCAGCAGAAACAGAATGACTGTGCAGCTGTTATTGCTCTTCTGCTTCTTATGACACTGTCCATTAAAAATGTTCAGATATACAATGAAGAAAGAAGACGATTCAGTCTGGTGAAGAATCAGCCCCGAAAGATTGTGGAGAAGGTGGCCTCAGATATAGAGAAGCTGCTGGCAAAGAAGCGCAAAGCCCTTGATGTAAGTATATATCTTTTTCCTGATGAATATGAAAAGTCACTGACTGTGCTGTTTTACAGGATATGTTGCTTATTCTTTAATGCTTCTTTTATGCAAGTGAAGGGATTTCTCTCAACTAAATTGTAGAGTGGAGTGATAAAGTTTGCATAATTCCAACAATGAAAAATTATGTTCATATACATTATTTTATTTCATGGCAGAAAAACATTGTAAATGAGGTTCTGCTGTAGGAAATCTATTCAGTGATAATCAGAATTTGAATAGTTTGGTCACTGGGAAGCTCTGGGCAAACTGAGTTTGCTGACAAAGCAACTTTCAACTTTCATGCAACACTGACATTTAAAGTTTGGTGAATTTAAACATTAATAATTTTCAGCGATTTATACTGCTTTTCATTGTTGTTTCCACACACACAAACAGATGCAACTCAGCTCAGTTCTACACTGAGTGGATACAGGATCTGCAGAACAGAAGCAACAGCTTGACAATGTCAGGAGGACAGCTCTCCTGATGTTGTCAGAGCAGTGCTAGTGTCCTACAAAAATCAGATTAAAAGCAGAGAATGTGAACTGTAAATACAGTAAACCCAGTTCTGTCCCTGTACTGACAGTGTAATACTCTGTGGGTCCCTCTCAGTAAACTCTCTCCTCTAATGATTCTGTGTTGAACATTTAGAGGTTAGCCAGTGAAGCAGAGCGGCTCCAGAGAGAGCATCTATGGCAGGATGGGATCAAGGTAAGACCAGATAACTGTACATAGACTTCAAACTTCAAACTTCATTTATTTATATGGCACTTTTCATACATAAATGCAGCATGAAGTGCTTTAGTTGTTAAAAACCTGACTCCTCCCATACACACACACACACACACACACACACACACACACACAATCCCTCAGGCACGCACACACGGCTGTGACCACAAGCTTTTTGAGATATGGCTGTGCACTGAGGATCCAGGTGAGGAAAGCATTACTGGCGAGGCGTCCACACCAGGAAGTTCCACAGGCCACGACCACAAGGGGTGCCGCCCCAGGGACCACCCTGTCCCAGAGAGACGGAGGTGTCCACACCATGGCTGTAAGGCTGCGGTGCATTTCCCCCCCAACGACCCCCCTGTAGGCAGTCCAGACTCAGCTCCCAGTGTGGAGGGTCCCCCACTGGAACTAAAAGCTAAAAGAAAGGACGATAAAATCAACACTTAAAGAAATTCTAAAAGATATTTTAAAAGGCACAAGATATTATTCCTATGTTTTTATCCTAAAGGTACCAAAAATAACCCGAGACTATACGATCAAGATTAAAACAACACAAATAACTAGTTCAAAGGGATTTATAAGAAAGACTGAAAAGAAATCAATTACATACAACTGAAGTAATGACTACTCTGATCAACCATTATTGACTCTTCTTCTTAATGTTGTTCCATGTTTATTGACTTTAAACCCAGACGTTTTCCCTTGTCTACGTTATGTTGTCACTGTTGTTCCCCAGATAGTTTAAGGTTTTTTTTTTATTGCGTCTGTCAGTGTTTAATGTTTCATGTTACGTGTTTTCAACATGTGTTGCTGTGCGTAGTGGATGTGAACTCCAGGTCAACCACTGTAACGCAGTTTAATGGTCAGTGGGGAAAATATCAAGGAATCTGAATGATAACAGACCATGAAATATTTACTGTAGATGTGCAAAGCATTGTGGGATTTGTCTTAATGTTCTTACCAAATTCTGTAGTGGAATAATTTTAGAATAAAGACGTGAATCATATTCTGTAACTTAGGATGCAGATTCAGAGCAGATGGCGTTGTCTGTGAGCGCTGTGGCTCTGAAGGCGACGACCTGAGACTGACAGAGCATTTCAGGCAGTCAGCTGAGCAGCCCCCTCAGCAATGGACAGGGTGAAACAGATGACTGAGTGCACTCAGCCGTGCGGTTCCCTTTGAGTCCTACACACATTGGCATTCCACTTTTCCACTCGGTCTACCTCACACACCCGACAAAATGAGACAAGGTTAACCTCATCCTCTCACATGGCCTCTCACATCCCTCTCTGAGGCATTGGAGCCCCCAACCCCCCTCCATTTAAGAGGAGTACACTTGTGGTTTTTCATGTTTTATCACATTCTTTCTTCATCTCACTCTTGACCATGCTGTGATCTGTTGGTTTTGATTCTTTTCTGTTTTATGAACATGAGCCTGACAGCTCTTCATTCAATGTGTCTCCACATATGATCACCTCAATTAGAAACAATGAGATTGTTTCATCAGTTGCTGTTTCTCAGGGTAAGAGTGAACTTTCAGTTAAAACGTCTGTTGCAGAATAAAGAGATTCATCTCATCATATTAAAACAGGTGAAACGTTTGTCAGAACCTGGAGCAGTTCTCACGGGCTCAGATCTGAAGAAACTGAGATCTCTAGAGAAATTCACAGGCAGGATTATAAATGTCACGTCTTTGGACTGACTGATACAGAGCATTGGCTGATAATGTCTGGATGTGTCAGAGCTGTAGTCTGCTGAGAGCCAGGATCCAGATCTGTTTAAGTAACGGCAAAAAGTCAAGCAGCAGACAGAGCGGAGAGCTGTCATGTTTATTTGAATTGTAATGTAGGTTAAGGTCCTCTTCGGAGATATGATTTTATAATCAGACCAGACCAGAAATAGAAACATATCAGCCTTTGAATAGAAGTCACGCTTGTTCTGAAGTATGTTGAATCTCTGCAAAAACTAAGACTAACAGATGGCGTTGCTCTGCCTGCACCCTGCAGCCTGTCTACTGAATCATAATGTGACAGTGTGGAGTAGAAAACAATGGCAAACATTTGGTGCTTACAGCTTTGCAAATGGGGCAATTTGCTGCTTTCTGCTATTTTGAATCATTATGTTCTTATGTCACCATGGTACACGGGACGTTATATCATCACACTGGCATCTGTTACTCCTCACAGTAGAAACTTCAGAGTTGCAGCGATGGGATGGATGATGTGATTGGAGACTTTGAAGCACCTTTTTATCAGTTAGCATATTGAGAGAGTAACATGAGTTTCCCCAAAACTGCTCGTCTGTGAAATAAAACATTTTACTGTGAATAATCTTTGCTAATTTTTGGTGTATCTGGCTGGATGAAAAGTAATAATTTAAAACGTCTATTAGCATTTTTCATTGGTGGATGCTCTGGGGTGCATCCTGGGGTGGTTGGTTGTTTTGAGTCTTGTCTCTCAGTCTTTCGAATTGTTTAAACTATTAACTTTGACCAATATAAAGTCAGAAAGGTTCAAGCAAAGGTGTGTTTCCACTCCGGACTTGATGCAGTTTTAATCCACTACTTCCTGGTTACAGATTTGACTGATTGGATCACTGTCCTTTGATGAAGTGTCACATTTGACATCCATGAAAATGAAAATAAAATGCATTTCATAATTGGATTTTACCCAGCATAACCTCCACATTCCTTTTATCCATCATGACTTTGACTGTAACAATTCATTTCAGTACATCTACATCTAAAATGTGCAGTTTATGTCCATATAGGAAAGGAAAGACGTTAAAAAAAAAAAAAGCAGATTTGGGGATCGATATAGGGAAGACTGTTACGATTAATCCAAATAAACTTGTGTGACTCGTAGGTGGTGACCTACATACAAGTGATTATATGTCCTCATGTTGTTTCATGGTTGTCATATCTGTGTGTGTTTTCCTCCAGGAGCTGGACATGGCTTATTATGACTCCAAGGCTGAGCTGGATTATGTGAGTAAGGGACAAATAACCTGATTCCTCTGCTTCTTTATGCTCGTTTAGGTTTTCCAGCAGAAGGAAGATTTTTTTTAATGTTATTAATGTTATTAAAAAGGGTTTCATTGAAATGTATTTTTAATAGGCAAAATGTATTTTAAGGCAATGAAATCCATGTGAGCTGGTTTCTCTTGTTGTCATGTAGTATTCGATGGATGGAGAAGGAGAAGTGGAAAACCCTTCACATATCAAGCTGGAGTTTGTTTATGATCCAAACTTCAAAAACAATGTCAACTATTCATACACAGCTGTTCAGATCCCTACAGATATTTACAAAGGAGGCAAGTGGATCTCTTCATGTGTCCTTATTATTATTCCCACTGCAGCTTGTAATGATATGAGACACTTTAATGTCTGTTATGTGTGTCCCTTCAGCTCCAGTCATCCTGAATGAGCTGAACTGGACACAGGCGCTGGAGAAAGTCTTCATGGAGAACAGTCGGGAGGATCCGTCACTGCTGTGGCAGGCGTTCGGGAGTGCGACAGGAGTCACCCGCTACTATCCAGGCAGGTCTCAGTGGAGGGATATCAAGCGTGAATTAAGTGTCTGCGTAAAGTCTAATTCAAATTGATATAAATGGTGTGAGAGGGAAACATTTTCTTCTCTCTCTCACAGCGACACCGTGGAAAGCCCCTGATAAGATCGACCTGTACGATGTCAGGAGGAGACCCTGGTACAGTGAGCTGCTGCTCTGAATCTTCATGTTGACTTTAACATCTGCAGTACACTCTTTGGGCTGACACTGTCTCTCCTCTCTTTCCCTTTGTCACAGGTACATCCAGGGAGCCTCATCCCCTAAAGACATGGTCATTCTTGTTGATGTGTAAGTAGTTCAAGTTGCTTGTCCTTGCTAATTTCCTTACATGTGGATATACTGACTACTGAAATCTGTTGGACACAGAGGTGTGTGATACTGCAAAATCTGGAATTGATCCAATACCAAGTCAATACAGAGCCAGCATCCCTTGTCCCACTGCTACTGGTATTTTTTTTGACTCTGCCAGGGTACTTTGTCTCTGGGCTGGGGGTCTGTGTGTCTGTCCAGATGATTTGTACTCCTCCTCCTTCCCCCTTTGTTTCCTTTGAAGTTCTGCTTTTTCTTTGTCATGGTTTTTCATGTATTTTAACAAGTTTGTGGTGTTTCTATAGTAGTGAACAGCTTTCTTGCACATACATTATTACAGTTCACAACATTTTCACAGACATTTATAAAATAGGTCCACATGGGGCTTCTCTTTCTCTGTTTGTTCATGTGACACGGGTCACAGCACTGACAGCTGCAGCGGTGAAAGGAGAAGTAGCACACGGATTTACCACAACAGCACCGTGCACATAATTTTACTCTTTTTTGTTTTAGTGGGTAACTTACAACAGAGAAACAGAAATCAGCATCGATCAATCCTATAGCACTACAAACGATCTAGTATCTATTCCCTTGTGGGGGGGTCAATCTAAATACTATCGATATTTAGATTGACCCCCCACCCCCAGTGGACAAATGATTCATGTTACAGCATCATACATGGGAGCAACATCTTTGGGCACTTGGTCCTATTGTCGTGCAGCACTGGAAGAATAGGCTTTAATAAAGTTGTAGTGGAAACACACCTGTGCTCCAAGGACCATTCAGACACATGAACAAAAGAGCATGTTGTAGTTTGAACTGATGAAACAACACAACATTTAATGGAAACACAATTTGATGTGACAGGAGTTTTTTTTTTTTTTTTTT
>OMNW01015868.1:2519-13254 GCA_900303245.1 Selene dorsalis
GGTTGCACACTATTTGTTGGCATTTTCTCATTTTCCTCTTCAGCATCTTTGGATTGTGTTGTTCTTTATGGTGCTGTTGTATACTGTCTGCTTTGCTGAGGAAAAATGACTCCAAGCTGCTGGAAATCTCTTCATGCTTTGATTATCTTACAAAATGCTCTGCATGACATGCAGGCTGCACACTGACTTAGGCCTGTTGTGTCTCCTCTAAAGTCTGTTTAGTAGCCTAATTGGAAGATGAAACAGTTGCTAGCATCAGTGTTATATAATTAGATATTTGTAATCATTACTGTGCATTTTTACCAGCTAATTTCTCATGACAGTTCCATCCATATTAATGTAATTGACAGGAAGGATACAAATGATTACAAAACATTACAAACCAAGTAGCTACACATACACACAATTGTTTTGAATTTGAAAATGCAGCAGCAGCAGAAGAGCTCAACAAAGCATTTGATGTATTTTTGTGACAGTCTAGCCTTATACCGGTCAAAATCTGTCACTTCATCATTGTCACTGCTGCTCAAAATGAATTTCCACAACTACTGACTCTTGTTTCTGACCACAAACGCTGGTGGCAGGAGCTCAGTGTGGCTTAAAGCAAACAGTGGTTAGAGTTGGATCAAGCAGGTTTCAGTCTTGCTCGGCTGTAGGATGTGGTTTTGCAACAGCAAACAGAGACACATTCTTTCTCAGGATTAAAACATCAATATTTGGGTTTCGTTATTGATATGAGCTTCATTGATTTTTTTGCATTTCATGTTTACCAATAGCACATCAGCATACTACTATAATGTGACATCAGATCTTTGAGGGTTGCGTATTGCAATTTTGTGATTTTTTCTAAACATTCTCATAGTGACCAATATACAGGGCAGTTTATGTGTCTGTGTAGACGCTCTCTGGCAAACACGGAGGCTTGGAAGTAACACCTCTTCCACACTGATCCCACCTGCAGAGAAGATTTCCTTGAAACAACTAGTGCTGACGCATAGATAACACCTTCCATAGGTTTATTGAGACCAGTGTGTTAACTGAAAAATGCCTTAATGAACTGAGTGAACTGCTTATCCTAAAAATGACATCAATCAAATGGACCATGCCTTCACAGAAGTGTGATAACAGAGAGATGATAAGAGTGTTTGCTTAAAGGAAGCATCCGTGTCTTTCCAGTGAGTGTCAGTATGTGTGTGTGTTTGAACAGAAAGTGGAGGAGGAGGTGGAGCTGAAAAAGGGCAGCCATGTTCGGGTGGTGACAGCAGAGACCGACAAAGACAAAACTGATGGAAAGATTATCTGGGTGGACTACCCCAACCTGCCCAAGGTCATCACAAAAGGAAAAAAGATTTACATTGACGATGGTCTCATTGGACTCAAAGTCACAGAGATAGGTAAGACAAGGCCCACCTGCCACACATCAGATGTGTTGACATTTATTGTCTTTTCCTAGAGCTTTACCTACCTCTGCAGGTGTGATTTATGTTTTATTGATTTTGCAGGGTTAGGGTTAGTGATCTTTTAATCTTTGAAAGGTATGAATAGAAAAACATGTAAAAGTAATTGCGTGGACCTACTATGTAAATACACTGTTCTTCTGTGTGCACATATAGTACATACCTGAAGACATACTGCACACCGTATGGATACACACACTGACACAAAGATACAGATCCACTTATGTATACATACACACACATATATTGAGTGTCCTGCTTTCCATAAATCCCTATCTTTCACTATTACACAATACTTTATGTCATGCTGCATCTCATTTGTCCTACTCTGTATTTTGTTGCTTTATTATATTATTTCATATTATGATATTATAATTAGTATTATGATCCTCAAATGACCAAAACCTTTGGTCACACAGTGATTTGCCCCATCTTTCATTGTTAAATGGGAACCTTGCTTAGCTGATGGTTTCCTTGGAGTCTTCCATCATCAGACTCTGCACTATGGACAGTATGCTGGGTCATATCTGGACATCTAAAAATCCTAACTGGATCCCACATACATCATAGACCTTTCTAATAAGTCTTTAAGGTTTTCATTATTCTGGATTACTTCCTGCAAAATGTACCCCTGCTTTAATTATGTTGACTTACCAAGTATTTTCCTTGTCCTCAGGTCAGGGTTTTTCTAAACACTGACAGACCTAGTTGTGCCTTAACAGGATAGCATCCAAACTTGGTGGTAAATGGTTATTTAAATTAACTTCTCTCACTTTCCTCTCCTCCTCCTCCTCTGCAGGCCCTGACTGGGTGGACACGGTGGTTGAGGCCAGTGGGGTGCTCTGTAGTCGGAAAGGCGTCAACCTCCCCGGCTGTGACCTGATTGGCCTGCAGGCGGTCAGCGAGCGAGATGAGGCTGACCTGAGGTTCGGGGTGGCCCAGGGCATTGATATGGTGTTTGCCAGTTTCATCCGCTCAGCCCAGGATGTCAAGGATGTGCGGCGAGCTCTTGGGCCGCACGGACGAGAGATCAAGGTGATCAGCAAGGTGGAGAGCCGGCAAGGCGTTCAGAAGTGAGTCACATGGCAATGCCTCTGAACTTAAACCATCTTGGCGCCGTTATTTTGAGTGATACAGTAGCTGAAGGCAGTGAGTCTTTCATAATGAGGCTGTGACAGGACATAAATCCACCACCGTTGGCAATCTGCTTCTCCTGTGGACAGCCAGCTGGTATGGATGGATGGACATATGTCAGGTCTGGATATCACACATCTATGATAAGCAATCTGTATGGCTGTCTATGAGTTATAGCTGACACTTAATACATCTAAGACAATTTATGTAACCACTTTCTCATCTCCATTACTCATCTCATGCTTTCTCTGCTGCTTGCCGACTTCTGAGGGTGTTCAACAAATAGTTTTTTTTAATCAGATTATAAAGATTGTATTTCCCATGATAATGATCATATGTTCAACAAGTCCACTGTGTAAATCTGTGTCCTCATCACTACCTCATGCTGTCACATAGATTATGTTTTTGCACAGATGATTTAGGACTTACATTGATCACAGTACAACACTGTGCTCAATGTTTTTAAAATCCACAGACAATTCACAAATCCCCATTTTTGGACATTAAGACCTGGTTTTTAAGGTGCTCTGATTAATACTCAGAAGCCAGAAGTGCTGCTGTTGGCTTGTCCTCTCTGCCTCTGATGTCTGGTCCCTGCTCACTCCTCCGTGCTTTTTCCTTCCTCTGTCTCTCTCTATCTCTGTCTCTCTCTCTGTCTCTCTCTCTGTCTCTCTCTCTGTCTCTCTCTCTCTCTCTCTCTCTCTCTCTCTCTCTCTGTCTGTCTGTCTCTCTCTCTTTCTTTTAACCGAAACACCCAATCCTTCCCCTCCTCACCCTCCCTTCAACTCTGTCTGTCAGTTTTGAGGAGATCCTTGCTGAGAGCGATGGCGTGATGGTTGCCAGGGGCGACCTGGGGATCGAGATCCCGGCCGAGAAAGTCTTCATTGCTCAGAAGATGATGATTGGTCGCTGCAACTCCGCCGGCAAGCCCGTCATCTGTGCCACACAGGTCAGAGCCGGACACAAACACACACACCCACACAGACAGGGATGGAGATCTATATATGCAAATTTAGAGTCTAACCACAGTGTTAGCCAATGAAATGTCAAATGGTTCAGAGTAAACTAACATTAAATCCTAACAGGCACACATTAACCTTACACGCCTTCATAATGTATTCACACAGACACACACTCACTTGTCCAGTAAATTCACCCTCACACACACACATTGCAGGCACACTCCTGCAGCCATGTTGAGTCATAGTGCTATATCTTGTTTATGCTACAACTCTTGACTCAGAGTGACAGCGTTATAGCAGGTTTGCTACTCCAGACCTGGGCCTACAAACAACACCCACACACATACAATAATCAGCATTAGTTGCAGCTTCTTAACTGCTACAAAAACAGGGTCTCTCAGGCAACGCTGCGAGCTATCTCATTTTCCAACTGTCTGCCTTGCTTATTGACTCGTAATACTGAGTCTCCGGCATGCCAGTAATGATCTCACAAAGTCATTCTCGCCTGCCTCAGTCTGAACGATCTCTCATTTCTCCTCCACTGCTGTCCATCCATCCACAAAGCCATTACCTCCCCTCATCACTCTCTCCCTAAAGCTTGTGTGCATCACATCACAGTCACTCTCTGACCAAAAAAACTGACATATGAAAATGCAAAGTGTGTTATTTTTGATGGGTTAATTGATCAGATCCTTTTACAGTGCCTGATGGAGACATTTTGACTGTGGTAATGAGACTAATGAGACTAATGTAAAGCTAATCCTTGTGTGTGTGTGTGTGTGTGTGTGTGTGTGTGTGTGTGTGTGTGTGTTTGCAGATGCTGGAGAGCATGGTGGCCCACCCACGGCCAACTAGAGCAGAGAGTAGTGATGTTGCCAACGCCGTGCTGGATGGAGCCGACTGTGTAATGTTATCTGGGGAGACCGCCAAGGGACTGTTTCCTGTGGAGGCAGTCGCAATGATGCACTCGGTGTGTGTTTCTGTGTGCACATGATGTCCACTCTGTTACATCTGACTTAGTGCCCCGCGATAACTCTCTCTCCCCTCCCCTCCCTCTTTCTCCCCCACACCCTCACCCTCTGACTGTGTGTCTCAGATCTGCAGGGAGGCAGAGGCGGCCATTTTCCACCAGCAGCTATTTGAGGAGTTGCGTCGCCTCACTCCTCTCTCCTCTGATCCCACAGAGGTCACGGCCATTGGAGCTGTGGAGTCCTCCTTCAAATGCTGTGCTGGGGCCATCATAGTGCTCACCACCACTGGCAGGTGTGTATATGAACCCAGCATCAGACGATAGTCATTATTGGACAACATTCACTGATTTCTTTTTTTTTTACATTGATACCACTATTTGATGTATGTATGTAGCTACAATTAATATGTAGCTACCTCATTTTTAATTAGTGAGCTTTAGAGCTTTACTGTTGTGCTAAGCATAGTTAACTTGGTGCTTCCTGTAGCTTCATATGTACTGTTCATACCTCATGGTATTAATCTTCTCATCTAACTCTCAGCGATAAAGCAATTTATTTCCTAAAATGTCATCCGAAGGAAATATTGTGGTTACAGCAAGTAATCTGTGATAAAGGTATCAATAGGATTTGGCTGAACTGAAACTCTTGGTTTCAATGTTACTGTTTTTTCTACATAGAGGGCACATTATTACATACTAAATTGGACACAAACTGTAAGGTGCTAAATCATCCAATTTAAATGTAATTTCTTGGAATACACACAAATTCATTCACATACTGTAGACCATTACTGTAGGCTAATCCCTGTCAGTGTAAAACCCCCTGCAAACAACATTACAGTCGCAATTTTGGATTTTTTCACTGTCATTCAGTGTGAATAACAAAAGCGCTTTAAAGAGTGCAACAACAGATGTTAGTCTATCCCAGAGCAGAGCTGCAGACTGAATATTACAGCTCTGCTTTCTGCCTTTGCATCCTCAGGGGCAGAGTTATGTTGACAATAATGTTTATCGTGCTACTGTACTTTATGTACTTGTGTGACTGGTGCTTTGTAAAGTAACTCCCTTTCCTGCCACAACAACCATCTCTCCTTAAACACATGCACACACACACAAATGCTGTTGTATGTGTACTGTGCTTAACATCCTACCATGTTCTATGGTGTGTATTACTGTAAACTGCAGTGCAGTTGACTGTGGCTCAAGATGGTGAAAGTCCTCTGGTTGCTGTTTCATTAACAACAGTCAGATTAATGGGAAAGCACCACCATCATCACAATATCAAATCTATTACAAGAAAGATGCTCGGATATTGATCGTCTCTACCAAGGAACAATGAAGCTGTTGTGGAAACTCACAGTGTCTCTCTAAGACATCCCATCCATGGAAACATTCTGCCTGTGTGTCAGCAGTGATAATTTACTTTCCATCCTCATCCCTCGTTCCTCCTCGTCTCTGTAGATCGGCACATCTCCTGTCCAGGTACCGCCCTCGCTGTCCCATCATCGCAGTCACCAGAAGTCCTCAGGTACAGTCTGCTCCCATGAGCTGAATAATAAAACTGTCTTTGTGTTGACTAGCAGTGCATTTTGTCCTGCCAGAAACATGTCTTAATTGTTGATGACTCACACATTTCAAAACGGAACAACGTGCGATGCAGTCAGGATTTACTCTACTTATGCCTCTGACTGAGATTAAACGAGTGACACTTTATGGGAATGTATTTTTGTTTTATGGAGCTTCCTACAGAATTTTGTTTTAAAACATGTGTCACAAACTGGTTTCAAGTGGGTCATTATCACCTGTGACTTTAAAATCATGTGGAGTTAATCCACATAAGACCCCTTCACCCCCCTCCTCTGTCCCACACATACATCTTATATGCTTCACATGGAGGCCAGAGGTCTATAAGTCAGACTCTGAGCAGCACATCTGGCCCTGGTCCAGCAGTGGACCGCTGCTAGTGCAGGAGCGTGACCCCACTTATGACAACACCAATAACTTCTCAAGGCAGCCTATAGCATCGGTTACTGTATATTTCAGTGTATGTTAAGTGGATATGTTGGCCTGATGGTGATGGGAAAGTGTCTCACAAAGTGTCCAAAATGCAGGTTGTGTTTTGGAAAAAAATATTACACTGTGCAAATGTAGCAGAATTTGGATGTCGTTGCCCAGATATTTCAAGCTTTGGCTCCATATATGATGAAATCTGGACTGGACATGCTCCAGTCATGGCATTGTAAGATGCTACAGATATGATCTAGAGTCTCGAAGAACCTAAAAATGAAAATGTGAAGTATTTGGGTTGATGTACTGAATATGCACAACAAATTTAAAGGAAGTCCAGTCTTGAGGTAAAAACACCAGTGAAGGGGAAACTGGTCTCACAGTGGCATTAAATCAGTGGTTTCCAAATGTTTAATTCATGGTTAGTAGTATAGAGTTTGATTTCACTGCATCCTCAAATTCAATAATCACAGAAACTTTGAAATAATCACTAATCCACATCCAACAAAGGTCGAGGTCAGGTAGATGTTGCATTTACACATTTAAAGTCTTAGAGGAAGAGACTGACTAACAGACATTTAGCATCATATCCCATCACAAGTAGAAAAAATAATATATAATATTTTAGTAATTAGAAGTAATTAGAAACTAAACCACTGCTGTGTGTTACCAACCTCAGGTGGCCCGTCAGTCCCAGCTGTTAAGAGGAGTGTTTCCTGTCCTCTTCCACCCTCTGCCTGCTCCTGTCTGGGCCGATGATGTAGACAACAGGGTTAATTTTGGCATGGACATAGGTCAGTATGTATATATGTATGTGTATGTGTATGTGTATGTGTATGTATATGTGTATGTATATGTGTATGTGTATGTGTATGTATGTGTGTGTTGGTTGTCTTATTGCATGTATCCATTATCCTGCTTAGTTACATGCTATGATACTGTCTCACCCACACTACCTCTCTGTCTCCACAGGGAAAGCAAGAGGCTTCTTCAAGACAGGCGACATGGTGATTGTGGTGACAGGCTGGATCCCGGGGTCCGGCCACACCAACATTATGAGGGCAGTTAGTGCTGAGTAACAACCTGATCTGACCTGGACTCTCAGTCTGACTGACATGTTGACCAGACAGTGTGAGAGCCTCCATCACCTGGAAATCCACCACTGAAACCACTGTCACTGATAAATTGAAAAAAGAAAAAAAAAAAAAGATCACGATAGAGACATCATTGATATTTAAAACTCAAGTGCCACTGAACTGATCCCTTTCATGTTGAATTTGTGTATAAGGTGTATTATTGATGACTCCTCCAAATAAAACTTGAACCATTCATATTCTCCTGTTCACACCAGGACTGAAGCTACACTAATTGAGCCTCTCATCCCCCTGTTTTTTTGGGTTATACTGAGTAAAACATGAATACTGTCTCTTTGCCGGCCATAGAAGCACCTCATTATTGGCAGACTGTATATAATTTGGAGATAAGGCTTTCATTTTTGTCCATAGCTCTGAGCTTATCTCCATGACAGTGCACTTATTTTGGCTTTTTGTGAGCAGAGCCGGGAGATGCAGAGACGACGGGTATTGGACTACACCTCCTTTTGTCCACTGAGATGACCCAGATGCCCACATCTGTATGCTGTTCTCCTTTAACTTAATTATATCTGCTCCAGTGTAGGGCTTACTCACGTCTGATGATCTTCTACGTGACGTCCTTGCCTGTCTTCTGCAGGCATCCTCCTCCTTTACTTTGTCCTCTCCAGCTCTACTGTCGCTTCAGTCCTCCTCCTGCAGTTTATTTCAACCTCTGTCTGCCACTAAAAGCCACTTAGACATAAAATGAGCACTGGAAATATCTTTATGGCTGACTTACCGGCAATTTTTCTTTCACACACATTAAGCACTTTTATCTTTGTACTTACAAATTTAGAGTGTGATTATAGATTACTATTATTATTGATGCATTTATTAGAAAGCAATTTAATTTTATCGCTGCTCAGAAGATGCTACTTTATATAGCCTACTAATGCCTCCTAAAATAAAGTAACTAGTAGATGCACCTGTCAGATAAATGTAGCCTAGAACAGCTGTGTTACTCTGATGGATGATTTCAACCCTTAATGTAATTCTTATTCCTCAAGTCTGTAAAAACAACATAATTAACTTAATAGAGTATAATTGTGTCTATTACATGTCTTCCATAAATCACAACGTTCAGTCTTTTTTAATGAACAGGCATGAAGCTCTCGAGATTTGTAAGTTAGTTTGGACCAGACATCCTCTCATGGACATGATCTATTTGTTTGGTGTCGTTATATGTTGCTCTTTTTCCGAGATTTCAATTAAGTTTCAACATGACGCTCTCCATCACGCGCTCCCTCTCTGCATTGGCCAGAGAGGATGACGCGCGACCTGTACCTGCGAGGGATGCGTGCGTCTTGCCGGTCGGGCATGCGGCCTTGGGGGGGATGGATGATGGGGATGCGGATGCCATGGCAACAGGCCGATTAGATCCAGACCTTTATATGCACATTTATTTATTTAATATTTCATTTGTATGCGTCGCGCGCCTCTGTGGACGTGTCTACACGACCTCTTCAGTGTCGAGTCAGAGCAAGAAGTGGATCTCAGCCTTTAAGTGAGATTTGATCGGTTCTGAGTCAGGCTGCGAAGAGGCAGCCACGTTAAAGGCTCAACAAGTTGTTTTATATTTAAAGAGGCTTTTTGGTTGAGTCGGAGCGCGCAGTTTTACACCGGAGCTCCTTCTTGCGTGAGGACACGGAGCCTACTCATCTGCCCTCGTCATAGTGTGGACACAATGTCATTGAAAGTCAGCAGAAGTGGAAATACACGACAGCGCGTTTCGATGACAGAAGAACAGATTTCAAGCATCAGACTCTGAGCACCTGACCAAGTTCATCCCGGCATCAGTTGAGCACAGTTGCGCCGCTGTAGAGTGTCTCAGCCGCTACGTATCGGCGCGTCTTCCATCACGAGGAGTGGGTTTTTTCCGCTCGGATAATGAGAATGACAACGTGCCGCGTATTCCGTGGAAACATGAGCTAGATGTGGCGGCAGCATGACTTCTTTCCACCGCCTCGTGCTCGCCTGCCGGTCTGTGTTTTTCTTTTCTCCGTGTGCGTGTCTGTAGTTGATGATAGTGTGCGTGTCGGGATGAATCAGTGCGCCTCGGAGTGTGAGCGCCCGTGTGCGCCGATAATGTGCGTCCCTTATGTCCATTAACCAGCCGTCCCTCCTGACAGAGGATCAAGTGTCCTTGTCATTCACCCGCGGACGAATGTTCCCCACTCTGCCACCCCACAGCTCTGATCATCTCTTACACAATGAAATGTGGTGAAAATATCAAAAATTGGGTGAGCAGCCCTGGACATATAGGCTGACACCGACAGGACACCGACGGCCAATGAGGGGCGAGCTCCGTTATCTACAAAAGACCGGGAATCCGGTGCCAATATGACCGGCGTCGGAGCGTTGAGGGCGGCTGTGGAGAGAGGAGGGTGGGCCTCGGGCGAAGAGCAACGTTTCAAGGACGAGGAAGGAGGCATGTTAGAAGAACATCTGTAGCCTAAGGACAAAGGAGACTCATAGAGAAGGAGGAAAAGTGGAGGTGCTGGCGTCACCCTGGCAGGGTGAAGGATTTCATGTCTGGATGGGGCTTTTTCCAAGGACACCGAGGTAAGCATGGCCACATCGGCGGAGAGAGGGCGGAGGTGTGAGCTGTCTGCTCCAGGAGAATGACTGGAGACACAGAGGACACTTTCCTTTAGCTTCTTCAACTGATCATTCATATTGACATTGACACTCAGTCTATGTGATCTAACCAGGGCGACTCTACTGAACAATAGTTTTCCTGAAGGGGCGGGAGTTACAGGTTATATTCACCCTCCCCTCACCCACCTCCTCCTCCCTGAGTTGGGATGGATGGGGTGGCTGGAGGTGTGGGTACCCCCGGCAGCGCCGGTGGGTCTGGGGGTGACAGCCTGCCCAGACGTAACGGGGGGGACTCGAAACGGCGCAGTAAGGGCAGCCTGCCCTCCCCGGGCTACAGGCTGTCCCAGGCTTCACTGGAGGGGGAGAAGGGCTCCTTCGGGGCTGACAGCACCTCCTCAGGTGCCCGGGGCCGTCGTCTCTCCATCATGAGCTCCTCCACCAGGGATGGCCTCCCCTTCCGCACAGCGGGAACAC
>OMNW01015873.1:0-10396 GCA_900303245.1 Selene dorsalis
ATTCAGAGTGGAAAATCCCTCTTTTATTCATGCTTACATTTGTAAATTGCAAGATAAGAGAAAGACTTGTGTGAGAAACAAAGAGGCGTCTGTAAGAGAAGAAGCTAATCTTGGGCAAATATTGGGGAACTGCACTTGAGAACTTCCTCAAACGTCTTCCTCTGCAGTAGTTATTCTGTGAATCTGGGCCTTTAACGCCCCAGTACACACACACACACACACACACACACACACACACACACACACAAAACACGGACTAAATGAACCCAAGAGCAGATGAAGAGAAATGATTGTCAACTGGTCTACGCCACAACAATGTGCTTCACAGGCTGAAGACAATAATTGTACCTCTCATATGCTGTCAGCAGCATGTGCTCTCATGTAATTTCTTTGTCTCTCTCTCTTGCTCCCTCCCTCCCTGCCTCCCTCTGTTCCCTTCTTCTTCATCCTTCCTTCCTCGTGGTGTCAATCCCCACCGTAGGTTGCAGGGTGGCACATCAGGACTGATTCGCTCTGACAATGAGCTACTCACACTAATTTACTCATTTATGCTAATATGATTGACGTTTCATTTCAGCACACTCCCCTCCCCTGCCACTGATAGGGCTGGTCGAGGCAGCCAGTAATCACTGACAGGCCCATTAAAGGGAGATTGCATGCAATTATCTCACTGATTCAGAGGGTTCTTTTAATTTGGCAGCATAAAATTGTCAATCTTGGAAGTGTAATCAGCCTCATTCCTATTTGAAGCCAGGTCTAAAAATAAATAAGAGCAGGGTGTGTTTCTCTTTTCAGTGGTCTAATGACAAAAGAGATGCAGATGCAGCAAATGGCAAAAGGATAGAGACACTCATCTGTTGTCCGTCCGTGCTGACAGGCGTCAGAGTGACAGACCACAGGAAGTGAATGTTGTTTTTACTGTCACATCACTTCCACTGCTCTGAAGACATGTAGATAATAGGTTCCATTTGACATTGTATATTCGCCATTATAGACACATCCATATGCGGTAAATGACCATCATTAAGATCCAAGACTGTCCTGTCACACAATGCTCAGGACACAATGAAACTTAATAACCACCAAGAGAAACTGGGACATTGCGGGAAGCTGAGAGAAACGAATGTTGATGAGAACGATGATGATGGACTCACACTGACCATCACTCCTGTTCCTCCTCCTCCTCCTCCTGTCCAGGTGCTGCTGTCATAACCACTTGACCACTTATTTTGCCCATAGATTAGTCTCACGCTAGTCAGATCATTTTACCTCAGGTCTAAGATCAGTGTTACCATAGTTGCAATCAATGACACCTGGGCTGACCAGTAACACTGAACAACAGAAAGACTTTCTTCTTATTATGGGAACATTTTTAGAGACTGAGAAAGATGTTCCTAATCAGATTTGAAAATGTCCTTGTAACTGTCTACTTGAAAAGACAAACATGTTTTACTTTGGTTAATCTCAGTTGAGTATGGTGGTTTGGATGCAGATCCACAGTCTGCCATTTTTGTTTAGCATTGTATTGAAAAAAAAGTCTTATTTTATTCAGAATTCATCGATCTGGTTTAAGGTAGTCAAGAACAAAACTGTTTAATGCAACAGATATATTTAATCTCTCCGAGTCAGCTGTGGCAAAGAAACTCATCTCTTGACACAGGATGATGAATGTTGTACAGTGGGATACTGTCATGTCATGACCGACAGTGTCGCCTCAGCTGTTTGCTTCAGGTCGTTGTGGTGGTGAAAGGCGAAGTGTTGCCACAGTCTTAGGTCTTAATGCTCTCTCTGTGTATAGCTGCATCCATCCTTCCCTAAACCGACTGACCAGTGTCCGTGTCCCTGCTGCTGAGAATGATGCTGCCATCGCCACCCTTTACTTTAAGGGTGGTATTGGCCAGATGATGAAAGGTTCTATTTGTTCACCTCATAGATTCCTATACTTCATCATACTAGTGAATATTTTTCATCTTTAAATGCTGTTTGGCAAACTCCTAGCAGGGTGTCACCTGCCCGTTACTCCAAGTGGCTTCTTTCTGGCCTCTTTAATGGAGTGTGCTTGAGATGATCAAGGTTCTTCAGTCTCTACAGTGGACTGCTGAAGCTCAGTTAGAATCGGTCACCTCTGACCTGTTAACTCAGTTCTGCTGGACGGCCAACTCTTAGAAGAGTCCTGGTGGTTTGTCCTGACACGTGGTGTGGATTTGTGGGACCTGAAACAGACAAATGTGTCCAATCATTTTGGTTTAAGCAAACTCAAATCAAGGGTGGCGTGGTGGTGCAGTGGTTAGCTCCTATGGTCCAACGACGTGCACATTAATTGCTGACTAAAGTGCTCATAGATGTGTGAGGTTGTTAATCTACTGTACACACTGTGCACAGATGAGCTACATCTGTCTGCTGTAGCTAATGGATGGATGGATTTGGATCAAATCAGAAAAAAAAGGAAACAAAAGAAACATCTTGACCACAGTTGGGAGCCACAGCAAGAGATCTGAATACTTTTATACATTTTATACAGTTTTTGATTTTTAACAAATTTACTAAATTGTGTTTTCTGATGAACCTGATTGACAAAACATGTGTCAGAATACTTCTAGCAGTGACTGTACATCAAAATAAGTCATATCATAACTCCACTATTTCATTAAAACTTTACCATTTATTAGAAAAAAAAAATAAAACAAATAAAAATAACATTTACTTTTGGTCATATGTGTTTTTTTTACAGATTAAAAATTCATGAAGAATGGGGCAAAGAATGAGAAGTATGGTGGCCCTGAGAGCTCAATTCCCTGCAACTTCAGAACACATGCAACTAAACCAGCTGCAGAAAGCATCTTCATCAAAACACATGCTATGAGGGGCCGTACAAGACACATACACACACGTACGCATGCACACTCACACACACACAGATGTGTTCCCATGGGGATGCTAAAAAGTGATGAATTTATGAATGAATTCTGACAGAGAGATAGAGAGACAGCCAGAGTGAGTGACATTAGATAGTCAGAGAGAGAGAGAGGATGGTAGCACTTCTGTTGTGTTGTAGAAGGACTGAATTTGCAGTGTGTTTGTTTACCTGCATGTGTCCTTAAGTTGCAGTGTGCTGAGCTCTCAGGGCCACCGTAGAATAGAAAACATACTCAATGTGCAAATAAGCAAAAGTATGAAATAGTGCGGCGAGAAATAAATGGAAATACTATTTAAATGTCTCGAAATGTCAATAAATAACCTCCAGAAAACCCAATGCTTTAAGTGCACAGGGATTTCTATATGAAAAGTGTATTATATTCATGTTTAAAGGGCATACAAATTTTCACAGTGTCTGGGTCTGCTGCAGATGTGTGTGTACGTACGTGTGTGTAGCTGTGTACGTTCAGTACATTCAATTTGCACATGTAGATAACGTATGACATGTACATCTCACCACTGTCCCATTGCATTTTTCAGCTCAGCCTTAGAGAATTGTACAGCAATACTTAAACTTATTCTACATTCCCACAGATTGTCATTTCCACAGCAATCCCCCCCCCTCCCCTCCTTGTCTTCCATGTCTGTTCTCAGGATTTCCAGATGAAAGAGTGATTGGTCATTTCCCCATAAGCACGAGGGCCCCCGAATGCAAAAAAACCCCATTCAGCAGCCATCAACGGGGCCTGGAGAAAACGTTGGAGTGGATGGGAAAGGCTGCGAGAAGTAGACTCTACATGAATGAGAGAGAAAACCCTTGGCATTCAGTGCTTGAAAATGGCTTTTCATGCCATACTCACAGAGAAGCCAATTGGGCTGTAATGCGTAGCACGTCCCCTCTCTCCCTCACTGCAGGCGATTCAATTACCTCCCATGCAAATTGGCCGGGGCTTTCATTTCTGGGAGGCAACCCTGGTAACTCATAAGGCATCTCATTGGTAATCTCAGCAATTAAGGGAGCTAATGCATCTGTTTGTCATGGTTTGGAGAGAGTGAAAGACACTGGTGCAAATGAAAGTGTCCAATCCGAGAGTGCAGGAAAGAGGTCCAATGTGAATGCAAACTCACTTATCTAAATTCCATAAAGCCTGATGAGATGTGTTCAAAAATGTTCCTCTCTGAAGTCAAAGTCCTCGGTGCACAGAGCCACATTCTGCCTACGCCGCTGACATCAGAATTCAAATTACATCCGGACGGGGGGAAATTTATACATTTTCAAGTGATAACACTAAGAAAGGACGATTATACAACAATCTAATGTGTTTGCTGTTCTCATGAATCTATTGTTCTGTGGTTGTTCATGTTTCAGCCGAGATTTTATTGTTTATCTAACCCCCTCATGAATAAAACATCGTGTAGTCATTTTTACTGCATGCTGTTGCATTATATCAATCATTCACAAAGCCTGTGCCTGTAATTTGATTCTCAGTGTAATATTCACGGCAACAAAAGCAGGTCCAGAAAAGTGAAACTGTGGAGACATGTGCAGTTTTGTCGCCTCTCTATATGATTTGTGGCTTATTCATCATCAATCTTGTGCGCGCAGATGGAAGGGGGGGAAAAACACATTGTGCGTTGCTCGGGGTTCACATTCAGTGCAGATTAAATTATTGATTCCAAAATAATGCACAGTGATATAGAAAGCTGAAAACATCTGCTATTACACCAGAGGTATCAATAGTGGCCACCAGAGGGTGACCATGCATTATTTAAGGAAGGGCCACTTTGTATTAGAAGGCAAAAACTCATTAGGTGGAGCACGGCTAGCAGCAATCAAACATACAACCAGTCTCATTCAAAACTCCCTTTAGGTTTATGCACCTCAGACAGCTGTGCCTCACCTCTTCCTATCCAAAGCCTTCATTTGTACAGATGTTTTCCTCTCCGTCCTCCTCTGTAGTAAACACCAGGGGGCCATTTAGTCAGAGATCACTGCGAGGATCAATGAAATTGTCACCAAACCTTGAAAGAGTGCCGGCAGCTGTGTCTCTTAAAAGCAGCTGAGGAGCGACAGGAGAGTAAAGGAGAGAGACTCACATTTATAAGAGCCTGGTGATCGATGTTAATCTACCTGTACATCTGAACGCCATCATTTATCCCCAGGTGCTGAGATTAATGGTCACCTTTGCAGTGGGTTTATCTGCTGGAGGCTCTGACCTGTTCACAATTAGCAGCTTTTTGAAATCATCATGTGCTCATTATATCATTTCAGTTGATTTAATGCTGCAGCCACATGGAAAACATGTAAGCATCTTCGAGGTGCAATGGAATATAAGGACACATAAGGATCAATAGGTTTGTTTTCAAGGCTGAAACTAAAAGAAAATTGAATGGACTCTTCCTTGGCCCACATCTCAGCCCTCCAATAAGTTTGGTGCGTATTGGTTCAGTAGTATCTCTGTAGTCCTGCTGACAAAGTAATATGACACAGGTGAAAATATGATAACACATGTTGGTGATTGAGTAGGACACTAAGTGTGTAATTGGCTTTGTCTTTGTGTAAATGGATGGAATCTGTATTATTTCTGTTCTACTTCTGTTTTAACTACTGGTTTTGTTGTATTTCTTCAAAGCAATCAATCGATAAATCAGGGCTAGTAAGTGGGTGTTGGGTGTTTTAAAGCTATGTTTCCAGAGAGTTCGAAATTATTTGTGAAGATTCTCCATCACCATGTTATCCAGTTGATTATCCAAGAAAAGTTGAATCAAGGTTTCTTCAAGTTTTTATTTTCAGAACAGGTGCTTCTTCATTTAGATCCAAATCCAGCTGCCTGTGAACCAGCTTTTCTTGAAGGCGTCTTGGTTTTTCATAAAAACTGAGCTTCTCTTTATAGACTGTGAGGGTGTGGTTTGATCAAAAGTGACCGACAAGCAAAATGTGCCTTTGATTGGTGCGCAGATTTACATGACATCCCCTTCTCACAGCTAAAACCGGACCTCCTTCAAACAACCTAGATCAGCACAGACAAAACACAAAATACAGAAATCTCCTATGTGAAATAACCAAATGTGTTATAGTCCGGTTTATGTTGAACCTCATCTCTCAGAACAATAAAACCCATAACAATGTGTATAAAAATACAACCACCAGCACACAGTCTCACATAAAATGTAATGTGTGCAGTGATAACATATCATAAACCTCTGAATACATACACATCCATTAACATCCAACCTAACCATCAATCTTTAAATCATGATCACCGCCTGCAAATTTAAGTTTGATGATATGAGCGATAAACAGATTTATCTCTGTGTTGGACAAGGCCTCACGGTCCTATATATCACACTGAGAAGGAAGCGGCTCTCTGTACACAGTCAGTGACACGGGTCTTTTTCATTGCTCTGCTGGGAAAGTGAGACAACCAGTTTGTGTAGCACTGATGCTCTTACTTGTTGTAATACTTCCATTGTTGTACTATATGATGTAGGGGTGGTACAGTGCCACTGACTTAAGATGCTGACCATATGTTTATATATCCAATTTTGTTCAAACAAAATAGACATAAAAATTAACCTTTTAATAGGAATAAAAAGAGGAATGTGTCTGAAACCAAAATAATTTCAACTTTATGGACAGCAGTGTATGGGATTGATTATATTTTTCTTATTGGAGTAATTTCTCATTCATTCTAACACATCGATCTTATCATTCTGGGAAAGTGGTCTCAGACATTAGTGTTCTGTATGTAATACTAATGTACAATATATTGATATTTCTTATATAGTGACATCTAGAAGACAATCACACATACATGAGCATACATATTGATTGGTGTTTACTTTGGATATACATGCACTGAATTTTATGAAATTAGGATTAAAAACATATATTACATCTAAAGTTTATCAGGATACCAGAAAAAAAAAATATTGAATGAACACATATGAAACAATTAGTCAAACAGTAAATATAAAACAACTTATAATTCTTTGATCATCAAATGTTTTGTTTAATTTTTGGTCAGTAGACTCAGTCATAGTTAATACTGTCAGTCTATCCATAATTATATTTTAAACAGCAATCAGCAATGACAAATATTAAATTATATGTACAACAATATCTTTATAAGCTGAGCACAGAGTAAAAACCTCTACAGCTAAAACAGCAGTGTGTGTCTCCCACAGTAACACTGCAGACAGTCATTCCTGGCCGACTGGTAGGAACTATTACAGTGCAATATATCATGCCGGGAATCTGCTACCTTTACTGTCACCTGGGATAAAACAATCTCCAAAGCAAATAAACAGGAGGCCTGCTGTGGTGATGGGAGCAGCGACTGAGCCTGCAGCCCACTCCCAGCCTCAATGGCTCCCCCTGCAACAAAAGAGCAGACGGTGATTCTAACCTGGTCCTTTTGTCGAAGTCCACATGGGGGCCATGATTAAAACAGCTCAAGTCACCGAGGGGGTCCGGCAGCCCTCCCCTTCCCTTGACAGCAGCACTACCTGCAGGCCCTCCATGGGAATCTGAGGAAGCAGAGGGGAAATGTATTCTCCTAAAAACCACTGGCACTCACACAAGTGATACACCAGAGATGAAATGGGTACCCGGCCGACATATACAGCTCTAACCTGTGAAATAAAGTAGCTCCTCGGTGATGTGCCAGAGCCAGTGGGATCCAGGTTTCCTGCCAGGCGCGCGTGTGAAATGACATGTTTGACTTTGGTGGTTGTTTGCATGTATCCACGCTGCTCCTGATAGGATTACTGACACCCTTCGTTCTCTCCGCATAGATACAGTCTGTTGTCGCTGCATTTACCTCTTGTCACCTTGGAAGTTCAAAGTGAAGCAGAGGCAGGCCTGCGATGTGCCAGAGTGTGAAGAGGCGAGAGTGTGTGTATCCGCTCCGGGGCTGTTCCTCGAGTGTTGATTCCAGCCTCTGTTGACATGTTGCCGTTTCCACACACTGCGTGCATTCATTTCAAATCCACGAGAATCCACCTGTATTTGTTCATCTTCTCTAATACATTTCATTATTTTCACTGAACTCTTTATTCTCATTTATAATGATACTTTTCTTGAATGCTGAATTCAATTGCTGCAGAACCCATTAATGATTCCTCACATCTGCTGGATACCTGAACACACAAATCATAATAACTTTTCAGCTCTATGAATGTGTGACAAATTTTGCAAAACATCTCAGACTGGAATTAAATGACTTTTTGAATTTTTTTTTTTGTACTTAAGTGCTTCACCCAAATTAACAACCAGAGCTGACACCTTCCATCTGTAAATATAATATATGGAATAATAAAAATGTAGTCATTTCATAAATTGTAATTTTATCACCACAAATTAAGTGGAAATGTGATGGCTGTGTGTTCAAATGGCACAACAGTTTTCAATACCAAATAAAAATCAGAGAAAGAGCACACTGCGGAATATGTAAAATATGAAAACCAGAATATGAACTGCAGAGAGCAGGAAATGGTAAAAATCTAAACAAATCATAAATGCGATGTACTGTTGTGAAAACTGTGTAAAACGATCAATAGTGCAGCTCTGTCATGTACAATTCCAGCATTTTCCTTTGTTGAGACCCTGTCAGACAGTTATTCTCTGTGGTGGTCGGTCAGCAGCCCAGACAGACACGTCTTCCATCTGAGGTCAGGTCAAAGGTCAAGTGAGTCTCAGGACCTCCAACACAGACACTGCCCTGATGCTTGTTTTGGATATTCTGGCTATTCTGTGGTGGGACACTGAAGTTGTTCTCTTGTATTTGTTCTATGTAGCACGGGTTCATAGGCTCTCTGTTATTACTATTCAGATCCAGTTTAACTCACTTTTTTAAAACAGTGAAAGAGAATAGAAAACATTTGGTTCCCACTTCCCAAGACAATCTACATAAAATCTCCACTTCTGATAAACTTGTGTGAAATATTCAGAAACCTTTTCTATATTTCTTTTGCATGGACTTTGCAGAGAGAAGACAGATACACAGAGAAGCAATGAGCAAGAGAAGAAAGGGGGTGTGTGCATGTGTGTGTGTGTGTATGTGTGTGCGTGTGTGTGGTGGTGGTGGTGGGGGGTACAGAGAGGAGAGACACTCCAAGATGAAGGGGCAGCAGAAGAAAAGGGGCAATTACTGTTCCTTTCTTATGGAAATGGTAATGAAGTGGGACATGGGGCTCAGGACAATAGAGGGCCACAGGCAGGTTGAGCGTCACCGTGTAAACTGCTTCCTGTTAGGGAGCCATTTAGCCCTCACTTTTACTGACTAACAAGCCATCTCCAGGCAAACTACAAAGAGGCTTCCCCATCAAAGCTGGAGGCTGCTGCTGTCTGTGGAGTCCAGATAGGCTTTTCCCAGGCCGCCTCACATCTAACGGCGCAGCGCGGGCCTTTAGGGTGCAGCTTTAAAAAAGTGTGCGTGTGTGTGTGTTCTCTTTTCCTTTGGCGGGGATAAGTGATGACGTTTTCCTACTTTTCACATCTTCTGACTCATGCAGGGATGTTTGTGCAAGTTGTCCCAAGAGTTTCCCCAATGACTCTATGAGCAAATTCAAAGCTCTAATCAAAGATGAAGCCAGCCAGTGATGTAACTGATACAGGGACGGGGGGGAAAAGTTCAGCTTTGACGCTGCTTATTAAAATTCTATTAATAACAACATCTCTAGGTAATGACTTTATGTATCATTACCAGCTGTACATGTCTCATATCTGTTGCTTTTTTACAGCTCCATGCAATGTGTGTTATGACAGACGTAGCCTCCGTGACTTTAATCATAGATTTCTGAACAGAACTTAGAGTGAGCTTAATCACTGTTTAATCACTGTAGCAAAAATATGATGTTGTTAACACTGTTATAACAGCTGGGCAGCAGAACACCCTGCACAAAGGCTAGCCCAGGGCTAATCCATTTGCTGGCTAATTAGCTAGTTAACAGGCTAATGTAACAATGCAGGTATGGTGAGTGCAGACAGTGATTCCTGTCAACATGTTTTATTCCTGCTGTAAAGTTGGACATTGTAATATGGGAGTGTATCAGGATGGAGTTAGAAGCCAGCTTCAACTGGACACATGCTAACCATGTTAGCTTTATATTTCAGATGCAAGTGTTTCAGCTAGGAAACAAAAACAAACAAACAAACAAACAAACAGAACATAAGAGATGTTCACTTTAACACAGATAATAAACAAAATGTGACTCTAACAGGAGGAAATAGCATATTTGTCAGGGACTATTTTCACCAGTGGATTGATACATATTAGATGTAGTGTAGGGTTTTCTGGTGTAAAAATGGTGTATGTGTGGCCTTAACTCAAAATAAACTTGAAGTTCAAAGGTGTTAGACTGAGTAGTTCCACCACCTGGGCCCATGGTAACTGGACAGAGTTGTGACTCATGTTTCTGGGTTGAATATGTCCGTGGTAACATTTAAATATAAACCACAAAAGGCACAGGCCACAGA